>VDFB02043710.1:67422-132962 GCA_007258455.2 Sequoia sempervirens
ACCCAATATTTGCAAACTTATCTGCCAACATATTACCTTCACTATACGTATGTTTGATCTGCACACAACTAAACTTTTTCAACAACTTCCCTAATTTTTGCATCGCATATCTGATTTTCCAAGAAAAAACTTGCTTTTCTTTACATGCATTCACAATAATTAAGGAATCACCTTCAATTTCTAGATCTTTAATTTTCATATCATATGCTAGTTGCAAACCATGGAGAAATGGTTCTTCTTGCACAATATTATTTGTGCCTTTCGAAAGTTTTATTGACTTAGTTGAAACTAGGACTCCTTTATGATCTCTTATTACAATCCCTACCCTTGATATACCTAGATTCCTACATGAAGCCCCATCAAAATTTAACTTGAAATATCCTTTCAAAGGTGGAACCAAAGATATTTTTCTTCTATCTACTTTTTGACATGGATTTTGGTGCAAGCTACCTTTGAACGGAAGGGAAATATTATTCCACATCAACATTACCTTTGAATCCCAAACTGTGAACAATGACATAATGCTTTTAACCTTTTGAACATGCACATTTGTTAGCTCTGAAATTGAAGCTTCTAGTTTCTCCAATACTAGCTCCACCTTTATTTTTTCATTCCTAAAAATCCGCCTGTTATTTTCCCACCAAATGGTCCACAATACTATAGAAGGAATTAACCTCCAAATGCAAGCAAACAATGCTGATTTATACAAAACTGGCCAGCTTGAGAATAAATACCACAAATTATTTGGTAGAGGAGCATACCAACTTAAGTTGTTTTTAATAAAATTACAACACTGAGTTGCAAAAGAACAATGAATAAATAAATGGTTCACCTCTTCCACCTCATTTTCACATAAGACACACTTAAACTGAGATGCTATCCAAAGTTTGGTAAGCCTGTCACTTGTCAAAATTCTTCTTTTAATAGCCAACCATGAGAAACAACTAGCCTTTGGTAGCACTATTGAGTCCCAACAAAAAGACAAGGCTCTTTGAGGTTTGACACTTTCACCTTTACTCATTATTGCTTTATAGCCCATTTTCACTATATAGTTTCCATTTTTTGACGGTGCCCATATAACAACTTATCCTCCTCTCATTTAATATGCTCTTAAGTTCCTCTTTTTGAACATCTGGGCAAGCTACAGTAGAGACATCTTTCCACCTTACTTTCCCGGTGCATTCTTCAATGCTCTCAAAATAATCACTTACTTCCCCCCCCAACTTGAACTAAGAAGATTTTGAATAATTTTCAGATTATGAAATGTATTTAGAGGATCATATCCACCCCAAGAATCTTCCCAAAATTTTTCTTGTAAACCATCTTGAACTTCTCAAGTAATATATGGGGTGATTACCTTTCTACATGCCACCAATAAATTCCACATTATAGAACCTTGTGGTGTATTTGATACTGCAAAAGTTCTCTTTGGATCTATGTTATCTAAGTACTTAGCTTGCATGACTTTACACCATTTCACTTGTGATTTAGTGTACATGCACCACACTAATTTTTCTCCTAATGCTTGATTTCTAGCTGATAAATTGTGTATCCCAGCTCCCCCTTTTAATTTATCTTCACAAATATTTTCCAATGAAATAAGTGAAATCTTCTTTTTGCTGTCCATGTTCCCGTTTCCATAAGAAATCCCTGATTAGCTTTTCAATTAACAATATCATAGATTTTGGAGCTTTTAATACTGCCATATAATAAGTAGGGATGGTAGAAAGGACTGATTTGATCAATAATATACACCCTGATAATGACATCCACCTTCCCTTCCATGTGGCTATCCTTAACTGAATATTTTGGATGATCTTGTCCCAGTAAGAGATTTTATTTTCCCCAATAAAGAACGAGATCCCAAGGTACTTACAAGGTAATTCTGCTGTTTGAAAACCAAGAAGGTTAACAATTTTCTTTTGTAAGCCTGATTTGATATTAAAAGTGTATATCTTTGATTTTTCTACATTTATTTTCTAACCTGAAAAAGTGAATATTTTTGTAACACAGACTTGATATGTTTGGCCTCTTGAAGCTGAGCCTCGCCAAATAATAATGTGCCATCCACAAACAAAGAATGTGTGACTGATACGTTAGTGGAAGGTATTGAAATCCCTCTCCAAAATCCCCTATAAGTGAGACTATTTGACTATCCTACTAAGAGCCTTACTAATATTATGAATAAAAATGGTGATAATGGATCACCTTGCCTCACTCCTTGAGTGGAACTAAGAAATCTTGACGAAGTACCATTAATTAGTATTGAAAATTTTGCACCTTTCAAGCAAGATAGGACCTATTTGCACCATTTATTGCTAAAACCAAATTTCTATAATACTTGCATTAGAAAAGTCTAATCCAATTTATCATAAGCTTTCATCATGTCAAGATCAATGATGAATGAAGGGATTTTGTGCAAAGAAATAGAGTGCAGGACTTCATGTGCCACCAAAGCACCCTCCACTGTTTCCCTGCCAGGAACAAATCCACCTTGTTCTTCAAAAATTAATTTAGGTATAATGGGCAGTAAACAAAGATAAATTGCTTTGGTAAAAATATTATGAACTATGTTACAAAGAGAAATAGGAGGAAATTCCGAAAAGGATTTTGGATCCTTAACCTTTGGAATTAATGTAATGTGTGTTACATTAAATTGCTTGAGCATGGAACAAGAAGTTCGAAACTCTTCCAAAGCCTTAAGAAGATCATTTCCTATAAAGTTCCAACATTTTTGGGAGAATAATGCTGTAAATCCATCCAGTCTTGGGCTGTTATTTGGCTTTAGTGAGAAAACAATCGCTTTCACTTCATCTAGAGTAAAAGGCTTATTAAGCTGCACATTGTCTTATTCAGTGACTAATGTAGGGATTGCTTGCAACATGTTTTCTCTTTCAACTCCAATCTGATCTGATTGTTGTAATGGTACATATAATAGATTAGAAAAGAATTTTATCCCTTCATTTTGTATATCCACCTCATTATTTAACCATTTTGCTGATGCACTTTCCTGAATGCAAAACACTACATTCTTATCTTTCTTAACTTGAGCTAACATATGAAAGAATTTAGTATTCTTGTCACCTTCTCTAAGCCACAATTCACGATATTTCTGATGCCAATACAATTCCTCACGTAACACTAATTCTTCCCATTCTGTTTGTAAACTTTTCTGATGCTCAAAAGACTGTGTTAACCCCTACCTTATAATCTTCTCATTAACTTCTGCCAGCTATTTTGAAATCAGATCCTTTTAATGGAAAATATTTTTAAACACATGTGTATTCCATTGTTTTATTTTTCCTTTCAAGAACTATATTTTCTTGCAAAATCTATACATAATAGATCCTAATTAATACGGTGCTTTCCCCCACTAGTTTCTTAATAAAGGAAAGAGTTCATTATGCCTAAACCGCATTGATTCAAACTTAAAAGAAGCTTTCCAATTTTGAGGGGAATTAGTGGCTTCAATACTTAAAGAAGTAGGGAAGTGATCAAACCCTGTCCAAGGTAAAATTTTTGACATTTGCACATACTTGTCTACTACCCAATTGGATGACATTAGAAATCTGTCTAACCATACAACTATTTGTAGAAAATATCGTCTCTTTTTATTTTATTCAAGGGTAAACGCTTTTGACCGAGCTATGAACTCCAAATACAACCATGCAACAATACTACCTCAACGGGTTTGAAACCTTGTGGCAAGAACAATGCCACCCTTCTTTTAAACTATCACAATTCATGCCAATAGCTGCAAAAATATCATCTCTTATTTGTCCATGTATACATACCTTTCTTTGGTTGCACATCCACAAGTGCATTGTTATGAACAAAATTACTAAAATATTCCACTATCTTATGAGGTGGTATGATGCCTCCTTTATTTTCATGAAGAGACAATATTGCATTAAATTCACCTGCAAGTACAACTTTCTCTACCCCTAATTGTTCAAATATTAACTCAAGCTCCTTCCAAAGCTTATGTTTACCTACTATTGAATTTGGAGCATAAACATTGACCAGCAAGAAAGATAAATCAAAATGAGTAACACGTGATAATTGCTAGTGTGAAGTATTAGAAATGGATTCCAACTGTACTATTCTAACATTCCATAAAGTTAGCGATCCCCCACATGCTCCTTGAGAAACATATTGGTCCATGACTTCCATAAAGTCCACTTGGAAATTAGATTATCATAACTTTCCTTGGATAACTTAGTTTCTTGTATTAATACTATATCATCCCCTAAAGAGTTTATTTGTTGCTTGATTTGGGATCTTTTGTTAGGGGCATTAATACCCCTAACATTCCATGAGACGATATTCAAATCAATGGAGGAGAGAACCCTACTCTCCTCAATATTTTCTTTATGTTTCCATCTAAGGTCAATTGAATCCCATAAGCAATCTGCTCCTGCATCTTTGTTGTATTGGATTTCCTACCTCTCTTCCTAGGTAATTTAATTGGAGTCATAATAGGTGTTTGGCTGACAGATAAATGATTTGAAAAATAAAAATAATTACCATACACTTCAGTTGAATCCATAACATTTGCAACTTGATTCATTTGTGTCTGCCATCTATTTCTTGTGCACCACCAATAGTATATGGTTGAGGTTTTATTAATGAATTATCACATGCACCTTTCATCAAATCCCCTTCTTCCTCATCAACTTTCTCTGCAATTTCATCAATTATATTTGATCCTACCCTATTCACAATATTGTCAACCTAACTTTCCAAACTGAACTGCTCGCCCAACTCATGTATATCATGTGATCTCATCCCAACCATTTGATCAAGATCTGTGCAAGAAAAAATAGAATCTTATTTATCATGAGGCAACAAAAGTAGGAAGCATGATTATGAGATTATTCTTTGATTAATAGAGTTAGATAGAAGAGGTTTCTCCCACATCAGCTTTGAGATTATTCCATCTAACTACTGCTCATGTTCTATAAAAAGGCTTGGTGTATGAAAACAAAATGAATTTTCCATGTGTGAAATCTCTATTTTAGTTTTCCATCCTTGGGGAAATTCACTTTAAACATTAGTGCCATGTCCTCTTTTGAGGTCTTATTATTAATGATAGCCACAACTGTAAACTTCTAATGTAAAACAATATTCGAACTCCCTAAATTTTGTGCCAATAAAAGAGGATCGATGACATTAGATGAGCAAGGCAACAACCCCATTTTAGAATGAGGAGTATCTGCAAGTTTTCCTTTTCTCATCTTTTCAACATATATCATCAAATATGTCCCTACATTAAAAATTGTTGGCAAAGAGGGATAAGATGAATTATCTTTTAACCTTTTGACCAACATACTTGAATCTTTCTTTGTTTGAAAGTTTGTAAGAATTAAATCACCTAAGACATAAGCATTTTCTTTCTCAACTATTCCACCACATTTGTAGTTGCTTTTGTTTGATTGACAGTAATAGGAAAATCTCCTAGATCATTAGTACACTAAACTTCTAAACACTCTTGTACAAAATGTCCTACTAAATGGCATAAAGTACAAACATTTTTTGGATTCTCAATTAGGATTTCTATCATCCATTTCCAAACTTTGAATGTATCCTTATTGATGAAGGAAATGCCTTTTGGGTATTTAGCAATACACAAACCTTAATCGGTTTATATGGATTTATGAAGAAATCCATATCATGGAAAACAAAAATCCCCAAATTATCTGCAATGGTTTCCACAATACCCATTTCCCTATACTCTAATGGAAGCATGGGCAACGAATCCAAAAAGGGGAAAATTTCACTACAACAGAAAGAGGATCAAAATTCATAACCCATGCCTGAGTGTACAACCTAGAGCCCTCAAAAAACCATGATTTATCCTTATGAATCAAATCTCTTTGCGGATTTGTTTCAAAAGGCACAATGAAAAACCATTACCCTAATCTATGTAAAATAACTGGTTAGCCCCAACCCATTTAGAAAAAAATAAATCTTGTAAAGTTTCAATAGAAGGTAAAAACTTCCAAAATTTACATATTAAAGCATGATCTTTAAGATCCTGAATTTGTGCACTCAATACTTCTTCAGGCAAAGTAAGTCGAACTGGATTTTTATACCCAGGCTCTTTGATAGAGATCTAAGGAGGGTGTTCTTTGCAGACCCATTTCTTGTCTACTTTTGATTGTGCATTTTTCATGAAAGAAAACTTATTGGAAAGGGAATCGCTAGATAGAATTTTAACAAAAGCAACTGAAGGAAAAGGATTTACCTTATTCAATTGTGCATTCCTCAGTTGCAAATGAAGAACCCGATAACAATCATCATGCTTCCGATATATATTATTTGAGAAAGAAGCAGGTATTTTCACCATAAAGCTATACTTTTCAGAAACAAGCTTAGACCCATTGTGACCCTCACTGGAATGATGACGATTCTTTGACTTTGGATTGAAGGGGGCTCCATATTTGATCAAAATACTATTAAGAAAGGATGTTGGAGTATGTCAATCAGAAACCACATCCACCCAAGAATGAGAATCATTGACAGTTTGAGAATCCAAAGCACAAATGTCAAAATGAAGTTGCTTTTCCCGATTAAGCATTTTCTTGGCTTGGAAAATAGGATGGGGATTCCCGTTGGGATGTTGAGAACCCTAATGAAGACCAACTCAACCAGGATTCAATCTCATAGAACCCTTCAAGTGCCCAAGAAACCCCTTTTTCACCAAAGAAAAAGAGTTTCCCAATAACCCAGACGTTGATCTGTGTGATACTACAACAAAAGGAATCAACAAAGCACCCCTACTATTCCGATCTGCTCCATGAAAGGATGAAGAATTTCCAGAACGGTAAGAATATTTTGAAAAATTACTGTTATCAAACAATCCATTGCTCCATTTTGTGTGGTCCCTCATTGCTCTCCTAATCTCAAAACTCGTTATCTACCTAAATAAAGTATAATTTACAAGTGAAGAAAAACCTAATTTACACAATAAAAGATAATACTAATGAAAGAAGGGACCGACAGGGAGCTGAATTTTGATTCTATGTATCTACACTTTTAGGTCCCGGGCACTAGTGCCCATGTCCAACCATTTCAAACTTGAATTTATATGCCAAGTTCTTTTGTGTCTACACTCTACTCTTTGTCTCTTTGTCTTGTGTTTTCTAGAAATCATAATAGTTCATTGCATTTGCATAGTTAACCTAGGTGAATCATTGAATTATCAAATCATATCAATTAATAAATATAGTGTCAAACACATATATTTATTAGGGAAGTTTGAGGGAGGTTTTAAATAAATATAGTTTCAAACACATGTATACTTTTGGGGTGATTCCTATTATGGTTCATTCATTGTATATAAGGTATAATTTACAAGTGAAAGTGCACTTTTTAGGGAGGTTTTAAATAAATATAGTGCCAAACACATGTATACTTTTGAGGTGATTCCTATTTCAAGGAACAACACAATGTAGAATTGATAATAAAAATATGGTTCATTCATTGTATATAAAGTGTAAAAAAACCTAATTTACACAATAAAAGATAAGACTAATGAAAGAAGGGACCGATAGGGAGTTGAATTTTTATTCTAAGTATCTGAACTTCCAGGTCTAGGGCACTAGTGCCCATCTCTAGCCATTTCAAGCTTAGATTTATATGTCGGGTTTTTTTGTGTCTACACTCTACTCTTCTAAATTTTATTTTCGTATCTTTGTCTCGTGTTTTCCAGAAATCATAATAGTTTGCTGCATTTTCATAGTTAACCTAGGTGAATCATTGCATTATCAAATCATATCAATTAATAGTCAATTTTAATCACTATCATCACATGCACATTTTCAAAAAGATTGAAATCATGATCCACCATTCCGGCTCTTCCATTGAGGTTAGTAGCCAAGTTGGTGTTTGAGATCAATTTTAGTCCTTTCCTTTGTGATCTTAGAAGAACTGTGATTTAGACCCTAGATCCTTTTTCCCACTTCATAGTACCCATGTTGATTATAATTTATTTCAAAATATATCATTGAGGTAAAATAATAAAAAATACATTTTTAGAAAACTAACGACTGTTTGTAAAATTTTGTATTGTATCTTTTTTAATCTAAAAAATGTTGTACAAAATGATAATTTTTTGTCAATGAAATTGATGCATGTGATTTCAAGAGAAAATGATACGAGATATAATATTTCTGAAGAGCATGTATATGCATGTTGAAAGTGTCATTTACAATGAACTTGATCTATTTTTATGATATCTGAAAATGAGACATACTATTTTAAAAAAATTAATAAATCAACAAATAAATTATTAGTAAAAAACAAAATAAAATTATTTATTACAAAATTTAAATACAAAATCTACTTAAAAAAACAAGAAATTTATTACCTATACTCTAATCTTTCTTTTATACTTATATACTCTAATCCTTCTTTTATTTATGAAAATATACATAAACATAGATATTAATTTTGAAAGGAGATAGAAACATTCTTACACATATGTTTCTTTTAACCACTCTGGAGGTTCCCCAGTTAAATTGTTGTTTCCAAGGTACCTAAAATACCAACAAATGATCCATTACTTTTTCTTAAAAATTCTCTTAGCAAATATTAAGAACTATTACTACTTATTAATGATGAAGGGTTATAGCAATATTCATATATGTTTGGAAAATCATAATCTCACTGGAAGAGAAAGGTTGAGAATATTATGGAGAGGGGTATAATAGAAAATCTTATTTTTTAAGAAGGATTTGAATTCTTGAGGTAAATTTTGATTGAGGACCATTTTAATGAACATGTGATAAGGTTGTTTTAAATCAATAGTGAAAATTTTAGTCAAAGAATGATGGAGAATGAAAATTTGAAGAAGGTTAAGGAATTGTCGATAAGTTATATTCCCAAATGTATTATGAATAATGTTTTCAAGATATATATATTTTTAATTTTATATACCCCACGTTATATAATAAAATGGAAATTAGATAGTTGTTATCTCAAATTGTGGGAAGTAATTTTTTTACTTAGCAAAGTTATAATGTTAAGAGAATCATCTTTGTTATGGTGAAGATATTTTCTTTTCCAATTATGTTTTCTAGTAATAGTTTATGAAATAATTAAGTAAGAAATGTGCTTTTAGAATAATTTTAAAGGTTTGGGAGATTTTTAATATGATTTTGATATCATTTTATAAATAATTAACTGTATTTAGATTATAGTTAAGAAGTAAGAGGTTTAGAAAATATTAGGTTTCAAATTAAGTGTTATATTATATGGTGTCAAGTATTTAAACTTAACAAAAAATTGATTCTTAGTGAATTATTTGTAATACAAATAACTTTTCTAATAGAACAATGATCATTCAACAATATTTTAATCTTTTAATAAAGAAAGACATGTAACTTGGTATATTAGATCATATATACATCTTAAAGAAATGTTTAGTGCAAGACACACACTTACAATATATAGATCATGCTTTCAAATTTCCTACTATATTTTAATTTTATTTTAAAAATAATTGACCTAAGAGAAAGGGTTGTGTATAAAAAAATTCTATGAAAGTGGAAAAACAATGAGAATATAAAACAGAAAGGAAAATAAAGGATGGAATCAAAAACAATAATTAAACACAAGATATAATAGTTTTTTGGATGCTTAAGTAGTAAGGAGAGGTAATTGTAAAATAATATGGATAGGAAAAATATAAAAAAATATTAATACTAAAAGACAATAATTCAAAGAAGAAGAGGTTACATTGAATTAAGAAAAATAGTTAAATATTGAAATTAAAAAATAGAAAGTAAATTTAATGGTGGAGATTAAAAAAATAGTTTCAATAAGATTGTAACAATTGAAGAAAGGATAATGACAAAATGGATGTAGTTATTTAGTCATTGAAGAAAGGCAATGAGAAGGATAACCAGGGTGTTGTTGATTTCCCTTATTTTTTGAAGGATTTTACTTATCTCCATGCTAATAGAGAGGATGTTTATGATGTTTTGAGGTTGGATAGGGAAGGGGTTACAAAAAAAAATTCAAGCTCTCTAAATGGTTATTCCTTGAAATCAATAAAACTAATATCAAAATTTGAGCCTTGTAGATCTGTGAAAAATACCAACAAGGATAGGGATCAAACAAGGCTTGGGAATAGGGGTGTGAAGAATAGGATTGAAGGTTTGGATAACTCTACTAATTTTTAAAAAAGAGTTTGAGAAACATATGACTAATTTGGAGGATAAGGTTCAAGAAACAAATAAAATTTTGGATTTTTTTTGAAGATTAGTCACTTCTCTATGAAAAATATTGTTGAGGGGATAAGGATTCTTATAGAGAAGCTCAAAGAACTAGGAGAGGAGAAAACTAGTGATGTGATCCTTGATGATATTAGAAATGAATATCAAACCAATAAGGATAAAGGTAAGAAACAGGTGCAGATCGAGACTAAGGTGCCTACCTTGAGAACTCAAGAGAGCAAGAAGAAATCCTTTGAGGAGGAAAAGGAGTTGTTGAACCTAGCTAATATTCATCAAAAAAATTATAATTAGAAGCTAGAAGTGGGAAAATCTTAAGAGTATGAAATAGTTTGTTTCATATAGTTATTTTTTTCTTTTGGTTTGTTGTTGCTTGGATGTTGCTTGGCTAAGTTTAATCTTGTAACAACATTTTTTTTGTAAGGGTTTCAACTCTCTCTAAAAATTTCTTTTCCTATTAATAAAAAATAAGTGAAAAACAATCAAGCATGTGTGAGAGAGAAACTTCATGCTAGAAGAATCCATCTTATCAAAAGACTTGATCTCAAATAATAATATATTACCAACTTATCCTTTGTAAATAATTTACAAAAAATACTATATTACTTTTGTAGAGAACGGGGACTCACTACTAACGATTTCTCTTCATTCAAAGAGCCTCACAGAGTGAACTACCCTAAACTACCTCAAGGAAAAACATGAGAGCTCTAGAATTAGAAAGAGCAGGTCACAAAGGTTATTTGGAAAAACTAACAAGCTCTCGACCAAAGGACAAAAACATAGGTCTAGGACGACAACACAACACGTTGGAGTCTCTCTGGTGCTCTAACATCCATATGGACTAGAAAGCAAGAACTTCACAAGAAATAGCTTAGTGACTACTAGCAATCTAATTATTGAGAACTTCAGTAGTATTGGAAAATAACATAATGTGATAAAGTTGAAATAAGGTGAAATAGAAAGGATAAAGAGGATAAGAGGTGGAAAGGAAATGCTCACAACCACGCAAGCGATGAATCCTCCAACACATGAATGTATTCAATACCTACATGCATAAGATTTGAAGAAAGTGTATAGGAGTTTTCCTCAGTCAAACCCCTTGTTTTGGTGTTCCTACTTCCACGGATAACCAAATAGATAGAGAAAGAAAGTATGCAATGAGTGATAAAAGCAAACCCCACTCAAGGAGAACTTGTATCACCAAATGTAGGTGATAAAAGAAATCCCCACTTGAGGAGGAGAACCGGCCATATCACAAAGTGAGGATGCAATAGATAGGGGATATGGAATCCCAGGATGCTCACAAGCACAAGATAAGGGAGATAGAGTTGCAAGGCTTAAGGAAGCCAAAGAGAGATTCAAAGAATGTTATTAGAGCTTGAGAGTGCTTGAAGCTACTATAACAAGTTGTATGAAGCTATACAAGCAAAATAATGAGAGAGAAATGCTAGAGCCAAGGTTGGAAAGAAGCTAGAGTGGAGCTAGAGCTCAAATGAGTTGAAAATATGACTTTTAAAGAGGGAGAATAAGCTTCCTAGGTGGTTACAAGGTGTATCCAACCTTTACCACTGAAAAAAGTAGATGACAAGTGGAAAACATGCTTAGAAATGGTTGTTTGAATGTTGAACATTGTAGGATGCTAACATGGTGCATAGATGTCCACACGACACACTGGTGTCCAAAAGCATCACACTACAAAATGACATGAACAGGAAAAGAACAAGGTTTAATGCACAACTAGCGCACAAAGGTAATTGCTGAAAAGGGGTGTTGAGCATCCTGAGAAGGGAAAAAGGCTAATGCAGAGGCTAAAATAAGCCTACTCAAGATGCTAAGGGAACAAACACTAAAGTATATGCAAGAATGTAAGTGAAATTACAAGGGATCCAATTTTATGACATTACATTTTTTCCCCCACTTTTTAGCAGTCATATGAATCTACAATAATATGCACGCTAAAGGAAATATACTAAACATAAATAACATAATAATTTCAAAAGGATGTTGTAGAGGAAGCATATAACTCTTAAAACCAAGGAAGCATGCCCCCAGGCTGAAGAGCTACAAAAAAAACACATTAGACACGAAAGAACTGCACAAGACAACAATGTTAGAACATAAAAACACACACACACACATGCACCTAACTAACTAGAAAGATTTGAGTCAACAAAGTGAAAGAGACCTCAATGTAAAAGGTTGTCTCAATACTTTGTGTCATCCCCAAATTAAGAAATAACACACATGGAAGAATTCTTAAACGAATAGAAGAATGTAAGGATTGCTTGCTTCAAGAGAAGAATGCACCCAAAAGTCAGGGAAGCAACCAATATTAAAGAGAGAAAGAGCATATACTTAGGATGAAGAAGATACCAGTCTTTGATCTAGTATACACAATTGAGAAGAAAACAGAAAAGGCTCAGGAGAGAGCAAGAAGGAGGAATGGAATTTCCAAGAGAGACGGCTCCATAGGTACTCTCCCTGAGGAGTTTCAAACAAAAGGACTCCATAGCTTCGCAAAACTATGAAGTTGCACAAAGTACACCAAAGGCCCTCAGACCAACGATGGAAAAATCTCATAAGATGAAAGCATCCCATAGGTCCATAGACTTGCAAAGAGGTGACCCCCAATTTCTCTATGATGAAGGAAGCCCAATGAAGTAAGTTCCTTATAGGCCCACAAACCTGCAAGAAGGCGACCCCCAAGATCTCTCACATGGAGGAAGCCAAGAGATGTAAGTGCCTTATAGGCCTGTAGACCTGTAAGGAGGCATCCCCAAATATCTATCACATGGAGGAAACCCAGATGTAAGGGGAATCCGGAGAGTTGGAAAGTGGTTTCACCGGCACACCTACGAAGCGACATGTTAATCCATAGATAAAACATTCTAGGAAACACAAAGAAGCCACATAGGAAAACAAGTAGACAGTCACATAGACCATCGAGAATTTGGAAGGCTATCAAAGGGGTCCCTTGAGAACCCTTCAAAAGAAGAGGGGTCCACTCAAGGGATATATTGTTTGAAAGGTGAGGTCTAGTTAGGCTTCCCACAAGCTAGATGCAAATTATTTCACTCAACAGAAAAGCATTCAAAGGGGGTCCCTAAGGAACCTTTCAAAATAGAAAAGGTGTACACTCAAGGGACACTCTGATTGAAAGATAGAGAGAAGAGAGGGGGTCCTTCAGAAGAACACACATCTCCAAAACAAGTTATCACCGCCCCCAACATACAAGGGAGGAGAACCATGCAAGATACTTGGAACATATAGGATAGATGTAGACCTTGATATCACTTTTCATTTGAAAAAGAGGTAGGTGCATTAGAAAATAAATGAGTGATGGCACCTGAATCAAAAATTTGTTTTATTTTATCCTTCAAGGCCTTACATTCACTAGTGCAATGGCCAAACACTCAAGAGTATGCATAGAAAGAATGCTTTTCTTCATCATGATTATGAAGTTTATTAGGTGTAGGAGAGGGAAGAGTAATCAAGTAGGATTTTAGGAGCCTCAACAAGATACACTCTTGTTCAGATAAAGAGTGAGTAGGAAGCAACCCTTTCTCTTCTGGAGAAAAGTTTGAATGCTCAGAAGAAGAGGGCATGAAGATAACAAACAATGGAGGATGAATCTTTTCAACAGATTGAGGTTGAGAATAATTCATGTCACTCAACAATGGCTTCCATTTAGATTGTTCATTCGAGCAACCAAGCACCAAATTACGCTTACGGGGTGCAAATTCTATAGGGACCTGAATGCCTTGTTCATTACACCCACAACCTTTATGCCCATATCCATATTTAAAGGCAAGCCTAAAACTAGGGCCATAACATGTTTGCAAATATTGAGAAGGAGGAGGATCTTCATAGAGAGCATGGTTCCAAAAATGGGGATCACACTCCTCTATGAGATCACCATCATCCTTATTAACAAGACTGCCAACATTATCCTCTTTAGGAGAAGCATAATCATCTTCCTTAGAAGGAGGATCAACAGTAAGAAAATTATAATTTATCCTCACACTATATCATGATACAAAAGAATAATCATCTTTGATAGCAAGTGTGCATGATGTTATCAGAAGGTTTAAGTGGATCAGGTTGACTTTATGTTCCCCACTGAAGGAATTTGTAAAGTCTAGAGAACCCCAATCATCACCAAGACATGGATTCTCTTGAGAAGAGGTAGAAGGAGCAAACTTAAGATTTCTTTCTTTAGAAGGATCTTCTTCAGGGACATCTATCTCAAGAGTATCCTTTGTAGTAGGTATTGCTAGAGTAAACATCAACACATTGGAAGACACTGAAGGAATAAGAGTAGGCATAACCAAAACCTAACCGACAACTGCCATCTCACATAAGTGCATAGCCTCAGGGTCAACCTTGACTGTGACTACTTGATTATTGCAAATGAACTTAATAGTTTTATGCAAGGTAGATAGGATTGCACCCATAGCATGAATCCATGGTCTACCAAGAAGAAGGTTATATGGTAACTTTTTTCACACAACATATACAAGGGTGGGTACGATAATGTGTCCCAACCTCAAAGGAAAGACTATCGTTCCTAGGGATTGTTGACCAACGTAATCAAACCCACGAATGTCAATAAAAGAAGCATTAAGAGAAGATGAATCAACATTAATTTTAGCAAATATATCAATGCTACATTCATTGAGCATCAAACCAATGTCAATGAGAGTATGTCTAATGCCGATATTATTAATATTAAATATAATCATTAGAGGGTCTTCTTGTTTTTGTACATTCGAAGGTGGGAGCTCTTGCGGATAGAATGTGATATTTGGTGAATCCACACGAATATGAGCTATCAACACCTTAACATCCATTGCCCTAGTAGAAGAAGGCAAGAGGATCTTTTGAAAGGCTTCCTGAAGCATACCTTGATAAATTGGAGCAGATTGAAGCAAGTCCCATAGTGAGAGCTTAGCCAGAGTAACTTGAAGTTTCTCAACAAGATTGTAATCACCAGGTGCTTCAATTGCAGGCTGATTAAAATTTTGTTTATTCTTCCTAGTATTATAGGTATGGGCTACTGTTCTATAAGAGAAATCCATAGAAAGATCAAGAGAATCACTATTAGATGGAACACTATCAATAGAATAAATCCTTTTGGGAGGACTAGCTAGAGTCACATAAATGACTAGTCTCTTTGGCCTTTGAGGGGTAGCAGAGATATAAATTACATTTACATAATCATCACAACTAGTAGAATAGTTATTCAAAGAAATATTCTCAACATCGTCTTGAGGAGGATTAGATGTTTAAGGAGATTCGTCACTTTCCAATGCATCATCTCCAAAGGAGAGTGCATTAGAACAGAGAAGAGATTCATCATCCACTAATGCATCATCCCTAAAAGAGAGTGCATCAGAATTAAGAGAACGTAGAGTAATGTTAAGAAATGTATCAATGATTTCATCTTCTTGCAACAAAATATCCTTCGAGGCAAGAGGAGTCTCATGAGAAGGATCAAAGAAACCAAGCGACATGGGAAAAGCCAAGTCACAATCACATGAATTAAATGGAACATCATTAATATTTTGAATATAATTAGATACCGAGCTCATAAAATAAGATATTAAATTCATTTTGGTGATAGAACTAAGAAAACCCGAAAATCTGGATTTTCTGATTTTTTTTGTATTTTCTAGGTTCTAGTAATTTGTATTTTTGGAGGTCTTCAGAGCGGAATTGGGGGTTGATACTTGCATTGGTCCCTAAACTATTCCTCTTGGAGAATTTTCCAATGGTGTAAACGGTTCTAAATTCTAAGCACCAAGTCAAAAGTTATGACCCCACCAAGTTGGTGTAAATAAATTCTTAGTTTTTTGAAAAATACCCTCTTCACGTCGGGTTCACCAAAATGTAGAGAAGGGAGATTCACTAAAAAAAGGAATAATTTTTTAGGGATTGAACTAGTCCTCTTGGAGACCTTTCCAATGGTGTAAACGGTTTTGAATTCTGAGCATCAAGTCAAAAGTTATGACCCCACCAAGTTGGGGTAAATAAATTCCTAGTTTTTTGAAAAATATCCTCTTCACATTGGTTTCACCAAAATGTAGAGGAGGGGGATTCACTACTCACGAGTTCTTTTCATTCATAGAGCCTTATGGGGCAAACTTCCATAAAATACCTTAAGGAACAACGTAAGAGCTCTAGAATAAAAAAGATTAGGTCACCAAGGTTTTCTAGACAAACTGAAAAGCTCTCAGCCAAAGGATGGAAGTGTGGGTCTAGGATGACAACGTGGCATGCTGGAGTCTCTCTAGTGAACTAGCATTCGTACAGACCAGAAAGTGAGAATGTTGCAGGAAATAGCTTAGTGACTACTAGCAATCTAATTACTGAGAACTTGAAAAGTATTGGAAAATAATATAATGTGATAAAGCTAAAATAAGGTGAAATAGAAAGGATAAAGAGAATAAGAGGTAGAAAGGAAATGCTCACAACCACGCAAGTGATGAAGCCTCCAACACATAAATGTCTTCAATAGCTGCATGCATAAAATTTGGAGAAAGTGTTGGGTTTGTATAGGGTATTTCCTTAGTCAAACCTCCATTTTGGTGTTCCCACCTCCACGGACATCCAATAGATAGAGAAGGAAAGTATGTGATGAGTGATAAAAGAAAACCCTGCTTGGGGGGAACCCATATCACAAAATGTAGGTGATAAAAGCAATCCTCGCTGGAGGAGGAGAACCTGTATCACAAAGTGGGGATGCAATAGATAGGAGATATGGAATCCCAGGATGATCGCAAGCACAAGTTAAGGGAGATAGAGTTACAAGGCTTAAGGAAGCCAAAGAGAGAGTCAAAGAGTGTTGTGAGAGCTTGAGAGTTCTTGAAGCTACTGTAGCAAGCTGTATGAAGCTATACAAGCAAAATAAAAAGAGAGAAATGCTAGATCCAAGGTTGGAAAGTAGCTAGAGTGGAGCTAGAGCTAAAATGAGTTGAAAATATGACTTTTAAAGAGGGAAAATAAGCTTCTTGGGAGGTTACGAGGTTGGTGCAGGAGCACTTGCCTAAGTGCTTAGTTGCAACCTTATCTAGAAGTTTTTTGTTTTAAATTTATTTTTGATGTTTTGGTAAGGTCTCAAACACCTTTAATAATGTGTATGAGGACCTTTTGGAGCTTAGGTAAAAATTAAAATAAATTAGGAAATCTTTTTAGAGGCGTTTCCTAAGTTTTTGTGAAAGACTGGAAAACACACCGTGTTTTCAAACAGTGAAGTTTTTGCCATTTGTGGGCTCGAAAAAAGTAACCTAACTATTTCTTGGCTTTGTAAATGTGATTTTTCGACCATTTGAAGGGGTTGGGTGATTTGGTGCGTGGCAGTTTTTCATGTGAATAGAAAAGAATAGTGATTCTTGTTGGAAAAAGGACTGATTTTTCTGTTCTTGCGTGACAGCTGCAAGGAATGGTTTAAATAAATTTTTTGTGGAGTTGTATGATATGTAGTGAAGTATTTTTAAAACATTTCTTGTGGCATTTGTGTTAGTTTCTTCATCGTTGCTTTCTTTTGTGTAAATACTGTTTCATTTTGTTTTGCTGTTTGGACTGGTAAAGTCCAGAAACATGGAGTTTTAACTTGTTTCCTGCCCATACCAGGAAGTATGGGAGTAGTGGAAACTAAGTTAGACTCCATATTTGTAAATATTGTAAATATAAATGCCTTGGTAAGTTCTGGAAGCATGCTAAATGACTTTTCCTAGGCGAGACAGTGAGAACCCGGCTAGGAAAAGCTTGAGGACAGCGTGAATAATTTGCAGGGGAGTGAAGATTTTTAAAAGATTCTTTTTTGAGGATTTAGGGAAGTGTCTTGGCTCTGCATGGTGACAAGGAAGAGCCCTGTAACAGTCCATTTTCATGAAGAAATTTTCACCAGTCCTAAACTAGTTCTGAATAGTTTTGAAACCCTAGTGTTCTTGGCTCCTTTTGCATTTGGATGGAGTACGGCCGGTACAGTGCTGAAACCCTAGAAATCTTGAAGGTCTAAGCATGTGAAAGACATTCCCTAAGCAAAGAGTATAGGTACTTTGGTGGGTTTAGATCAAAATTGCATTTTGACTCTGTTTCAAAGACCTAATTGTGGCTTAAGGCTACTAGCCTTTCAAAACCAAGAAAAGCATTTTCTTGAAAGAGATGGAGAGTTTGTGAATGGAGGTTGATCAGGAGCTTTAGGAAAATGATTTTGGAAGCCATGGAAGCTTTTCACACCCCTGCAACAAGATTTGGAGGTATTTTGGAGTTGAGCTAGTCTTTAAGGGTATTGAGGGCTAGAAATTGCATGAGAGGGAAAGCACCAAGAATGCTTGGTTAAGGTATTGTGACTGATTTGAAACTTGATAGCAGGGTTGGCAAGGAGGACCAGGGGTGCCTAATAACTTTTAGGACCTACAGGTTGAATGGTGGATAGAAACACCAAGGGTTATCAGTTGGAGACCCAGAGCATTGAGCCAGTGATTGACTCAATCCAACCTTGTTCTATCAGATTGGTATCAGAGCCGCTAAAGATTTGGGAAAGCAACAGCTTATATGTCAGAGGAAGTTGAATCAAGTGAACTTCCCAAGATGGTGACAAATGCACAGTTGGCCAAGAGGGTTGAAGAGAAAGAAGAGGACAACAAGTCCCTGAAAGAAATAATTGAGCAATTGGAGAAGGCATTGAACAGTGCAAGGTTGGAAGGAATAGTGCCAAAGGAAGAAGAGGTTGCAGAGGAGGACAAAGTCCCTGAACCTGACCCAGTTCTCGAGGAGGAGCCTTTCTTGAAGGCATTAAAAGCACTAAGTGGAAAAGGACTTGAGGGTGTACCACTATTCCATGGAAAGATGGATCCTGATTTGGTCTTGGAATGGATAGATGGAATGAAGAATCACTTCGAATGTGATGGAGTCACAAAAGCACAGAAGGTGAAGGTTGCAAAATCAAGGTTGAGAGGATCAGCCCTGACTTGGTGGAAATTTATTCAGAATGAAAGGGAGAAAGAAGGCAAGCAACCCATATCAACCTGGAAAGGAATGGTTGCTAAAGTGAAAGAAGCATATATGCCAAATGACTATGAGATCCAACTCCACAAGAAGAGGCAGAGTTTAAGACAAAAAGACCAAGATGTAAACACCTACACTGAAGAGTTCTAGAAGCTTTGTTTGAGATCAAATGTGGCAGAAGATGAGAGCCTAAAAGTGGCAAGATACCTCAATGGTTTGAAGTGGAATATACAGGAAGAGATGGCTTTGCTCAGCCCCAAGATAGTCCACCAATGTTATCAGCTGGCTATTAAGATTGAAGAAAGGATTAAAAGGAAGCATGATCAGTCCTCTAAGGGCAGAGGAAGAGGCAGAGATCAAAGAGGATAGCGTGGAGGTTACCAAGGAAGAGGTAATGAACAAAGAAGCCAAGGTGAATCAAAGCTTACTGAGTATGGAGGTGAAACCTCATCAAGAGGAGGATTTAATAGAGGAAGAGGACCTCAAGGGGGTTCAAACAGAGGTAGAGGAGCAGGCAGAAGTAACTCCTACTTTGCCACCATGAAGTGCTATCACTGTAATCAGCTAGGCCATCCAGCGTATAGGTGCCCGGAGAAAGCTTCATCTAGCATTGAGAAAAGAATAGCTTATGCACAAGAGGACACCATGAGTGTAAAGACACCTGAGATCAGTCATATAGAATCAGGAGTAGGTGAAAATCTAATGTTCAATAGGGTTTTAATTAGACAACCGGTCAAGGAAGAACCCAAGCAAAGGAGAGCTTTGTTTAGAGCAAGGTGCAAGATATTGGGAAAGGTATGAAAGGTCATTGTAGATTATGGTTCTACGGACAATATCATCTCTGAGGAGGCAGTAACTAAGTTAAAATTGTAGAAGGTACCTCATACCAATCCCTATAAAGTCACATGGTTGAACAAAGGGCAGAGTGTCCTAGTGAATGAGCAGGTTACAGTGGAATTCACAATTGGAGGCTACAAAGACAAGCTGATTTGTGATGTACTGCCCATGGATGCATGCCATCTTCTTCTTGACAGGCCATGGCAATATGATAGAGGTGCTGTATATCATGGAAAGGAGAACACCATTGAATTCAAGAAGGATGGAAAAACCTTCAAGTTGCAATCATTGATTGAGGATGATGAAGGGCAGTCCAAGGTTCCTAATATCATGTTGAGCACTGGTAAAGAGTTCATCAAGGATCTACACCAAGGGAATGAAGGGTATGTGATCATGATGCAGCCCAAAGAAGAGGAAAAGGCTGAAAGGACAGTGTTACCAGCAGCAGTCCAAAACTTGCTTGACAAATACAAGAGCATAGTGAGTGATGGAACACCAACAAACTCTACCACCCAAGAGAGCAATAAGTCATCAAATTGACTTCATACCTGGAGCCTCATTGCCTAACAAAGCAGCATACAAACTGACCCCGGAGCAGAACCAAGAGGTGGCAAGACAAGTAGAAGAATTGCTGAATCAAGGTCTTATTCAAAAGAGCATCAATCCATGTGCAGTCCCAGTTGTTTTGGCAACAAAAAAAGGAGGAAAATGGAGACTTTGTACTGATTCTAGAGCAATTAATAGGATCACCATTAGGTATAGATTCCCAATACCTAGAATTGAAGATTTAATGGATTGCCTTGGAGGTGCAAAATTTTACACTAAGCTAGATCTTAAGAGCGGGTATCACCAAATCAGAATTAAGGAGGGTGATGAATGGAAGACAACTTTTAAGACAAATGATGGTTTGTATGAGTGGAAAGTGATGCCATTTGGCCTCTCAAATGCCCCTAGCACATTCATGAGACTAATTAATGAGGTGCTTAAGGATTTCACAGGGATTTTTGTGGTAGTCTACTTGGATGACATACTGATTTTCAGTAAGACAGTAGAAGAACATTTGAAGCATGTAGAGATGGTGCTCAAAAGGTTGCAAGAAGAACAGTTGGCAATCAACCTTGAGAAGTGTGAGTTCTTCAAACAAGAGCTTGTGTATCTAGGCTTTGTGGTATCCCAAGGAACACTAAAGATGGATCCAAGTAAGGTAGAAGCCATCCTAAACTGGCCTACACCAACCACAGCAACTGAGGTAAGAAGTTTTCATGGTTTGGCTCAGTTTTATAGAAAGTTTATAAGGAATTTTAGTGGTATATGTGCACCAGTGTTAGATACAATCAAGGGTGGTCAGAAAAAAAAGTTTAAGTGGACACTAGAGGCTGATAAAGGGTTTGAAAAGCTGAAAAAAGAAGTGGCAATACAACCTATCTTGTTATTGCCTAGTTTTGATAAATTGTTTACAGTTGAGTGTGATGCAAGTGGAGTAGCAGTAGGAGGTGTCCTTAGTCAAGAAGGTAGGCCTATAGCCTTCTTTAGTGAAAAACTCAATGAAGCCAAACAAAAATACTCCACCTATGATCTAGAACTTTATGCTTTAGTGCAGTCCCTTAGGAAATGGAGGCATTATTTATTGCCCAAAGAGTTTGTGGTTTTCACAGACAACCAGGCACTCAGTTACATCAACACTCAGGAGAAGTTAAGCAATAGACACTTGAAATGGATGGAGTACATCCAAGCTTTTACATTTACCATTAAGCACAAGAAGGGACAGCAAAACAAAGTGGAAGATGCATTAAGCAGGAGGATGTTGACAGTCCAAGAGATACAGCTGAAAAGCATTGGATTGGAAAGTTTTAAAGATCTCTATGGTGAGGATGAGGATTTCTCAGAAGCCTACAAGGTATGTTCAGATTTTGCAAATCATTTTCATAGTCAGTATGCTGAGTATACATTGCAAAATGGATTGTTATTCAAGGGCAATCTGTTATGTGTCCCAAGAGGATCAATGAGGGAAAATCTAATCCAAGAGAAACACAATGGCAGTCTTAGTGGACACTTTGGAATCAATAAAACTTTAGAGCTGGTATAAAGATTTTATTACTGGCCTAGGTTGGCAAGAGATGTTAGGAAGTATGTAGAACAGTGTGTTGTTTGCATGAAAGCCAAAGGGGGAGCTAGCAATGCTTGGTTTGTATCAGCCCCTTCCTATTCCTAACAGACCATGGGAGTGTGTGAGTATGGATTTTGTGGTGGGTCTTCCCAAGACTAAAACTGGTTTTGACAGTGTTTTCGTAGTTGTGGACAGATTTAGCAAGATGAGTCACTTTATTCCTTGCAAGACTACACATGATGCAAGTTATATTGCCCATCTCTTTTTCAGGGAAGTTGTAAGAATCCATGGATTGCCATTGAGTATTGTTTCTGATAGGGATGTGAAATTCATGAGCCACTTTTGGAAAACACTATAGAGCAGATTGGGTACAAATCTCTCCTTTGGATCAGCTTACCATCCTTAGACCGATGGTCAAACCGAGGTGGTTAACAGGGTGTTAGGTAATCTATTGAGGTGCTTGACAAAGGAATATGGGTAGACCTGGATATGGTGATTTCCCAAGCTGAATATACATACAATGATAGTGTTAATAGAACTACAGGGAAAAGTCCATTTGAAGTTGTATATGGAATGCACCCAAGGGGAATTTGTGAGCTTAGGGACCTTGGAACAATGGAGAATAGGAGTGGACATGAAGAAGATTTCACTCAGACCATGAAGGAGACTCATGAGCAGGTTAAGAAGACAATTACAACAACAACACAAAAGTTGAAAGATAAAGTTGATGAGTCAAGGAGAGATGTGCAGTTTCAAGTGGGTGATTATGTGATGGTTCACCTCAACAAATATAGATTGCAGAAGGGGATGTCCACCAAGTTGCAGATGAAGAGAGTAGGACCATGCAAGGTGTTGGCCAAGTATGGCAAAAATGCTTACAAGGTGGAGTTACCGTCAGATTTAGGCATATCTCTGGTGTTCAACGTTGCTGATTTGATAAAATATAAGGGTACAGTCAGTGATGAGGTTCAGAACAGTCATGAGGTCTTCAAGCACATCAGTAATGTACCCCTACCCAATCAAGAGAAGCTTGAGGCAGAGCAGATCTTAGAGTCCAAGGTGAAAAAGTCTACGAGGCACAAAATCTACATGGAACACCTTGTCAAGTGGAAGGGCAAACCTGAATCTGAGGCTACCTGGGTTGAAGAAGCAGATTTCAAGAAGCAAGGAATTGATCCATCACTCCTGACACCTCAAGTTTCTTGATCTTTGTGCTGAGAGGGGGAGAATGGTGCAGGAGCACTTGCTTAAGTGCTTAGTTGCAACTTTATCTAGAAGTTTTTAGTTTTAAATTTATTTTTGATGTTTTGGTAAGGTCTCAAACACCTTTAATAATGTGTATGAGGACCTTTTGGAGCTTAGGTAAAAATTAAAATAAATTAGGAAATCTTTTTAGAGGCGTTTCCTAAGTTTTTGTGAAAGACTGGAAAACACACTGTGTTTTCAAACAGCAAAGTTTTTGCCATTTGTGGGCTTGGAAAAAGTAACCTAACTGTTTCTTGGCTTTGTAAATGTGATTTTTCGACCATTTGAAGGGGTTGGGTGATTTGGTGCGTGGCAGTTTTTCATGTGAATAGAAAAGAATAGTGATTCTTGTAGGAAAAAGGACTGATTTTTCTGTTCTTGAGTGACAGCTGCAAGGATTGGTTTAAATAAAGTTTTTGTGGAGTTGTATGATATGTAGTGAAGTATTTTTAAAACATTTCTTGTTGAATTTGTGTTAGTTTCTTCATCGTTGCTTTCTTTTGTGTAAATACTGTTTCATTTTGTTTTGCTGTTTGGACTGGTAAAGTCCAGAAACATGGAGTTTTAACTTGTTTCCTGCCCGTACCAGGAAGTATGGGAGTAGTGGAAACTAAGTTAGACTCCATCTTTGTAAATATTGTAAATATAAATTCCTTGGTAAGTTCTGGAAGCATGCTAAATGACTTTTCCTAGGCGAGACAGTGAGAACCCGGCTAGGAAAAGCTTGAGGACAGCGTGAATAATTTGCAGGGGAGTGAAGATTTTTAAAAGATTATTTTTTGAGGATTTAGGGAAGTGTCTTGGCTCTGCATGGTGACAAGGAAGAGCCTGTAACAGTATGTTTTCATGAAGAAATTTTCACCAGTCCTAAACTGGTTCTGAACAGTTTTGAAACCCTAGTGTTCTTGGCTCCTTTTGCATTTGGATGGAGTACGGCCGGTACAGTGCTGAAACCCTAGAAATATTGAAGGTCTAAGCATGTGAAAGACATTCCCTAAGCAAAGAGTATAGGTCCTTTGGTGGGTTTAGATCAAAATTGCATTTTGACTCTGTTTCAAAGACCTAATTGTGGCTTAAGGCTACTAGCCTTTCAAAACCAAGAAAAGCATTTTCTTGAAAGAGATGGAGAGTTTGTGAATGGAGGTTGATTAGGAGCTTTAGGAAAATTATTTTGGAAGCCATGGAAGCTTTTCACACCCCTGCAACAAGATTTGGAGGTATTTTGGAGTTGAGCTAGTCTTTAAGGGTATTGAGGGCTAGAAATTGCATGAGAGGGAAAGCACCAAGAATGCTTGGTTAAGGTATTGTGACTGATTTGAAACTTGATAGCAGGGTTGGCAGGGAGGACCAGGGGTGCCTAATAACTTTTAGGACCTACAGGTTGAATGGTGGATAGAAACACCAAGGGTTATCAGTTGGAGACCCAGAGCATTGAGCCAGTGATTGACTCAATCCAACCTTGTTCTATCAGAGGTGTCCCCAGTTGTTACCACTAAAAAAAGTAGATGACAAGTGGAAAACATGCTAAAAAATATTCATTTGAACATTGAAACATTGTAGGATGCTAGCACAACATGTAGACGTCCACGTGGCATGCTAGTGTCTGAACACATCACACTAAAAAGTGACATGAATGGGAAAAGCACAAGGTTTAATGCACAACTGGCGCATGAAGGTAGCTACTGAAAAGGGGTGTTGAGCATCTTGAGAAGGAAAAAAGGCTAATCAAGGGATAAAATGAGCCTACTCAAGATGCTAAGGGAACAAACACTAAAGTAAATGCAAGAATGTAAGTGAAATTGCAAGGGATGCAATTTTAAGACATTACAATTTTTTACGTTTTTGATTGAAAAAGTAGGGGAAAGGGCCCCTGATCCCAAGCAAGAGTTAATAGAAAATAGGAATCGCAATCCATAGTTCAACAACACTAAACCAACACCACATAAAAAATGGATAGATCCATTGAGTAAAATAGTAGTAGGCCACCTTGCCCCACAACACAACAAACAAGGAAACCTAGAACTAAACCATAACGATAGAAAACACCTAATTAAGACCAAATTTGGGCACACAGGCCACAAAAGGAAACAAAAAATACTAACTATATTTTAGGGCTATTGATCAGGTCCCACTATATCTTTAATTGGTCTATCTCCTCACTCCAAGTATCTGTTCCTTTAGTAGCTATATCCTCGATTGGCTTCACCATATCTTGAGTTGGTTCTATTCTCCTCTATCTCTTCTGAACTTTAGCAAACCTGTTCAAAGTCCCAAATATAGCCTTTCTCATAATTCCATTAGTCATGGAAATCAACTTGTTAAATTCCTTGTCAAGCCTATCCACTTTATCCTATAGAGTGAAAACCTAGGTCTTGTAATAATGAAGAGGCTGGTTGTCCAATTCACTTTCATACTTAGGGTCAACCATTGGCTGAATTGTAACCTCTTCATTCTCAATATCTATTTTTTGAACACCATCTTCATCACCTTCCTTCAAGTGCTTCACATCCTCATGACCCGAACCCTGCTCCTCCTCATCATCCTCACTGCTAATGGAATTCTCCCCATGGTCCTTTCCAAGGACCAGTTCCATTTCCTTTCTGCTTAAGTCCAAGAGATCCTCGTCATCTGAATCTCCATTTTCAGGTTCTTCAAAGCTAAGATTTTTCCCTTTCGCACATTGGCCTACCAACCTAGTAGACCTTCTTTCCCATTTTTCGCTACTAGGATCATTTTCTTTTCCTTCATCCCCTTCATCTTGGATAACAATTGTTACCTTTTTCCTTTTTTTGGTTCACTACTTTCCAAACATTTTTTTTAACACTAGACGAGTTATCTATAATTTTCTTAGCTTTCACATCCAACACAATAGGTTTTATTTTTTCTTTTTATTAAAGAATTAGGGGAAAGGGACCTTGAACCCATACAAAGAGAAAGAAAAGCCTCACGTCCAACAAAGCAAAACCAACAAAACAACAAAACTAATTGATGGACAAATAGCGAACAAAACAATGCAAGGCCAACAAGTCCAGAAAAAAACCATCACCAGAAAAAAAAAACAAAGACTTCATAACCAGACACACAAAGAGAGCTAAATACATTGAAGGGTATGTAAACCTAGAGAAGACATAACCAAGATATCCAAAAATAAAAAAGATAACTAGACTAGACTAATTTCATGGAGTACATATTAAGTTCCATTCCTTTTTTAGTTGATCAAACTCGTCTCCTCACACATCCAAATATTTTGCTAAATTTTCTTCTAGCTGCACATTGTCTTCCCATGGGGGAGGCATCTTTTTCTATCCCTTCCTTGCTTTGTCCATCCCGTTAACTATAAAAAATATCACTTTGAAAGCTTCTTACCCAGAGTTATTGAGGTCAACATTTACTGAGGTTTTTGTGTTTTCTTGTGTGTATTAGCCCTTTTTATATATTTTGTGATCATGGACTTCTGGACTTGGCCCATGTGACTGGTTAATTTTTTGGTTTTTTCGAGCACTACCCATGTGACTCTCAGGGTGTGCCTTCTTACCACCCACCTTTTTTTTGTGAATATGTAACTTTATCTTTATATTAATATAGATAGCTGCCTATTCATCAAAAAAAGCTTCTTCCATCCTATCATCCTTTTTCTGTAGCTCTTTGAGCTTGGTATCATAATAATCATTGGGATCATATTCTTGTTCTGAAACCTTTTCTGGGTCCCCCACCTCTTGAATATCCTCCAGGGGGTTTGTGTGTGCTTCTTCAGTGACTTTTGTTGTTTGTTTGTATTCAACATCTTCAAAGTCCTCCAAATCCTCAACAACTTCTTGGTCAGCTCCTTCCTCGTCCTATTCTTCACTACTTATGGATTCTTCATCAATATCTTCCCCAAGAACTCTTGCAATTTCCTTCTTACTGATATCAACAATCCCTTCATCATCTGAAGGCTCGTCACCAAATTCATCAAAGAATTTTTTTTTTCCTTTGTTAGTTTGGTTTGCCAATCTGGCAGACCTCCTTCCCTCTTTACCACTGCTAGAATATTCTTTTTTCCCATGTTCTTCTTCATCTCCAATTTCTATAGTAACCTTCTTTGAAGTTTTAAGTTTTTAGCTTTCATGATTTTTTCATTTTCTCATTGGTAGACTTTCAAAAGGGTTAACAAGGATTTTTTGTCTTTCAAAGAGGGGATGAATGGGTTCCCTTTGGTATGAAAACCCTTAATAGAGGACTATTTAGATAGAGAGGGATCACTAATGTTTTCAAATGGGGAGTCTTAGCCGAGGAAGAGACCACTTCATGGGAGGAATTGGGGTTAGGTTGAGAACCAACTTGGGTGTTTTGGGCTAAATCCACATGAAAGTCAGTTTGCATTTGTGGACCAGATAGAGGCATCAAGGTAGTAAAATAGTTGTACATTCTTTAGATTAATCCTTGGTGAAGGGGTGGCAAAGCCCCTTTAGCTTTGCATTGTTTAAGGGAGGATAATAGAAAAAAGAAATATTAATCTTCTCATTCCTTCTAATATGATTGAGAAAAAGAAAGTGGTATCCATGGATAGTGGTATACCTTCCTTCCAGCATAAAACATTTCATTATATGCACACTAATGATGTCGTAAGGAGCTAGAAGCCTTTCCCTTTCATAGCCATTTTGACACTATTATAAATTCTCCTCCCCTTCTAGAAAGATGTCAATGAAACATTGGTAGTTTTCATTGCTGATTTTGTCCACCTTTAAGCCACTGCACTCTAAACACGTAGCCTCAGCTATCAATTTGAGAGTCACCATGAAGATAATGCTTCCAATTTGAACTCTATATTCCCTCTAAGAGTTGTAGAATTTCACAGTAATGTCGTCGTTATAGCCCCTCATGGCCATAAATAAGGGAGTCATTCCAACACTTTCAAATAGTCTCCAAAGGTTGACATTTTGGTGAAGTGGCACTCAGGAAAGTGGCTCAGAGTGTTTGCATAGGCCCCCCATGATTTTGTAGGGCAAGAGAAAGGCATTAAGCTTTTTTCCAACAACAATAGTTACCACAGTGGGAGAGGAGATAACCTTTCACAGGGTAATTTTACACTTAAAACATTTTAGGGGGAATTTAGATACCCTAACCTTTACTATATCTCCACTACCAAAATTTCCACTATTGTGGAAATTTATTTCATGAACTTTAATAAGAACCTTTGATTCATGCAAAGCCCAATAGATTATAGTCTAGATAGTTGATATCTCATTCAGGCACCTAGAATACATGCGATTGATTTCATCCCTAATAATCATGATGATTATTAATATCCCCATGAAGCTCTAGGCAGTAATGAAAAGATACTTCACAACAGGGGACTTAGAAGGAATGCATAAGCCCAATAAATAAGTGCTTGTCGATCCCAAAATAAAAATAAAAGCCTTTGAAAAATTAAAGGATGAATCCAAAATATACTCCTTGCTTTTCCATATCTTGTTAAAATGATTAATATTGAGGGGAATTAAATCATGAGGGTAAGTCCCAACAAAACATACCTTTAGATTATGTCTTGACTTAGCCAAAAATATGAGTTTATAAAGAGCATTTTAATTAGTGGGCCACTTTTACTTTTTATACCTTTCCATAATCTTATGAATCATAAAAGACCTCCAAATAGTAATCCAACACATGGTCAAAAGATCCAATCTTGCTGACATAAGCATGAGCACAAAGAACACCATCCTTCCCTCAATTATTGGAAACTTCATCTCCTAATCTAGCCAATTTGAATTCAAAAAGGGGTCAGAGGGTTTAAATCTAGAGTGAGCCTGCTTAATTAGGTTCAAACCTTTAATTTTCATAGATTGGAGTCCCATTTTCATTCATAGAGTAGATCACATTCATATGATCCTTAAAAATATAGTCTTTTATCTAGAGTGGAATATTATGATAGTTTCAGAAATTCCATTGGGGTTAGAGAGGCCCACATTAGAAACTAAGTCCATGACATTATTTCCCTCTTTGAAGATGTGAAATAATGAATACCTTTCCATAGAGTTAATCACCCATCTTGAGTCCTGAATCAAGTTGCTTATCTTCTAAGGGGTTAGCTTGACTAATGAGGGACTCAATTATCAATTCAGAATCCCCCTCAATAACAACCTTAGTGAAACCTAATTCTGTTAGCCTTCTTATTCCTCTCTAGGCAACGATAGCCTTTTCTTCCACATTGGTGGCCATCCTTAAGCACTTGGTGTAGGATAGGGTTTTCTTTTGTTAACAGACATTTTGAAGCAAATTTTTTAGGTGGGGGAATGTTTGAGTGAGAGAGGGGTAGAATGTGGGTTCACCTGCGAAGGATAGGTGAAGCTAAATGCATAGGGGGGTTAATATTTTGAGGAGCCTCAACCAAGGAAGAAGCCTCAATTTTATTTTTCAAAGTGCTAGAATTAGGGGGGGGGGACTGGGTATCTTAAACTTTAGCATTGAGTGGTTCATCAACATTAGAAGGGTTATGAAAATGAGTAAGCACAAACACATAATTGTATAACCTTTGGATCAGGGCTTGGTGGAGGGGGGGAAGCTCCTTTGGCCTTGCATTGTTTTAAAGAAGAGAGTAGAAAAAATGGAATGTGCATTCTTTCCTTCCTCCTAATATAATTAAGAAAAGGAAAATGATACCCATGAATAGTGGTATACCTTCCTTCCAGAGTGAAATACTTCATTATGTGCACATTGACCACACCATAAGGAGTCAGGATCCGTTCAAAATCATTACCCATTTTGATGACACTAAAATTTCTCCTCTCCCTCCAAGAAACTATTAATGAAATATTAGTAGTTTTCATTACTAGCCTTTGTAACTTTCAGACCTCAACATTCTAGACCAGTTGCTTTTGCAATAAGCTTTAGCATTACAATGAACATAATACTTCCTATCTTTACTTTTTCTTCCCTCCAAAAATTATAAAATTTTAATGTGATATCATCATTAAAACCCATCATAGCCATGAAAAAATGGGTCATACCATCATCTTCAAAGAACCGCCAAAGCTCCACATTTTGGTGCAGAGGCACACAGGATAGTGGCTCAGACCTTTTTTTGGACCCCCCATGATAATTATGTGCTTAAAAATTCCATTCCTACCCTCCTCTAAAACTTCAGTGAATTGCTCACCAAAACATTCTCCTTTTAGGTAGTAACAATTCATATGAGCCCACAAACAAAATTTAGGAACCCACACCTTTCCTTAAAAACTGATTCAACTAAATTCTGGAATGATCTGCAACTTTTTTTAATTATATAAAATATCATTCTTTGAGGACATATGTATCTTTAGGCAGATGCTTTCAATATTTCTCTACCACCTAGAATTCGTGTGAGGGATGTCCTCGATCATCACATTAAATAAAAATTTTAAACCCTTCTTCGGTCTTGGGAATAATTTAAATAACACCTTTTAAGAGGTGACATTGAAATCATATAATTGGGCCCTATTAATGTACTTCACAAATCAATGGCCATTAAAAAATAAAATCCTGTGACCTTAATAAGATACTTAGTCTTATCAATAACCCCCTTCGCTTTCAACACGTTTGAATTGAAATGATTACTCCTTAAAAAATTATTTTTGGGGAGGTTAATCCTTATTTGGCCATCCTTATGATTATTATTAGTCCTTTCCAAGATCAAGGAATCCTTAGAATGGAATTGATTGAAAATCCAAATCAAATCACTATCACTTCCCTTTCCTAGCAGTTGAACCTTACAAGCCGACCGCAATACAGGACCCCACAAAATTTTTTTAATAAAATTGATGTAAGAAAAGCCTTCCTACTTATCGTCATCCAATATTTCCACTTACTCTTCCTTATCTGAGTAGAATAGTTTGAATTTAAAAAGAGGCTAGAGAAGAAAAGTCTTCTTTGAGCACAAGACTTGACCTTAAACTCCATCTTCAGTATAGTTCGTGATTCCATTAACACCAATAGACTTAAATTTCTCACCTCAACTTCTTGAACATTCCTCAAAGACCACCTCTTTAATCCTTCAAGGAATATTCTCAATTTCCAAAAGAGCCATTGGAAATTGAGAAGTCCCAAATTTGAAATAGTATTTGTAGCATTGTTACCTTCTTTGAAAATGTGTTGCAGGGAATAAAGATCAAAAGAGTTTAACATTCTTATGTAATCCTTAACTAGACTTTTGATCTTCCAGGGGGGCTCCACCTCACCTTTTAAGGCCTCAATTATTAATTTAGAGTCACCTTCGATGATCACCTTTTTATACCCAAGCTCTTTAAGCCCTTCATTCTACACCAAGCAGTAGTAGCTTCGACCTCATTGCTAGTAGAAATCCATAAACATTTAGCATATGCTTCTATACAATACCCCTTTTAATCTCTGAGTAAGCCACCCACAACAGTAAAGTCTATGTTGGCTTTAGAGCAAACGTCAAAGTTTAGTTTAACCCAGCCAACTAGAGGGGGATTCCACAGAGTCATTTTTCTACTTTATATATTGGCCCAATTAATTTTAGTAGAGTCATGTTTAATTACCCATATCTTTTTAATTCTAAGATCCTTATAAGTAGGCATGACTTTAGAAGGACCAAAGAAATTCGAATTTAGGTTTTCCATTACTTGTCGTTTCATACACTAAAAGACCTCCCCGCTGTTTTTTTGTTCTCTAAAAATTTGATCATTCCTCTCTTTCCATAGGTTCCAAGAGACAAAAGGGGGAATTTGCTTCCATAATTCCATAATGATGGGGTGAGAAGAAGGACAAGGATTCCATTGATTAACAACATCTTTTATGTCATTAGGGAAAACCCAAAAGACCAACAGGTTTTGAAGCATCAAGGACCGGATTTCTCTAGCAAAAGGGAAATGGAGGAGCTAGTGGGGAATTCTTTCTTAAGTAGGTAGTGCTTGATATAATTTCCCTTGTATTTTTTAAAAAATAATTAAAAGTTTCCTTTTTAAATATCACTTTTTATCATGTGTCATAGAAAACAATAGATCAAAATTTGAAATACTTTATACTTAAAATTATTCAAGATTTATATTTTTTCAAGTTTTCTAATTTTTCTAGTACATCCAATCAAATTGTTGAATCTCAATTTTATCAACCATTTGGTCAACAAGGCAATATATATTGTGATTATTCTTGGTATTTATTTTAAATTAGATAAAATATATATTTTTCTATAGACAAAGCTTTATAGCATATGAAAAGAAAAAAAATAGATTAGAATTTGATAATATTTTATACTTACAAATATTCTATATTTGCATCTTTTATTTTTTCTAATGTAAGTGGAATTGATCCCGTCAAATTGTTGAATCTCAAATCCCTGAAAAATAAAATTTAATTTAATTAATAAAATGTAAAAGTACTTCTCTCACATGACCAATATATTTATGACTAAAATTATCTTTAAAATTGAAATGTTAGACACTAAACCTATTAAATACAATCAATAGATTCTTAGCATATATAACCATTAAAATAAATTTATAATTTCTCTTCATTATTATATTTGTTTTCTCTAAATATTTATCTTAGAAATTGTATTGTTTTGTAGAAGTTAAGTGGCTTATTATTAAAAGATAACATTTATATATTACATCTATTATTTCAAACTAATAAAAGATAAATTTTATAATAATATATAATTTATTTAAAGTACAACATTTAATAAAATATGAGGATTACAATGTATAATACTAGAATTATTTTAATGCTAATCAATATATTTTAGTTAATAATTTTCTTATGGATTTTTATTTTTTAGGGTTGTTCATTTAATAAAATCACTCAACAAATCCAAGAAATCTATATGAGATCAAAGTAAATTTTGAATCTAAATAGATGAGGTTAAGAATTCAAGCATTAATAAATAAGACAAGCATTTAAATCCTAAGAGATATGGTAATAAATTAAAATTTGGTAAAAATGTCACATTCAACTTTTGGGTGTAATAGACTCCAAACTTAAAGGTTGGGTGCAAGTTCTAGGGAAATTTGATAGAAGAGACATCCCTACAAATATAATTTAGTATTATATTATATAAAAGATAAGAAGACACTTATAATAATTTTATGTTGTTAAATGATATATGAGACATGATGGAGAAGCAAAATTATGTGGTAAAAAATATTGTTGAGAAGGCTCTTTATAAAAATATACATATTTTTTATATGTGGTATATATAATATTAATATTATAATTATATTGTCTATATTTTTAGATTCTTCATAGAAATAAACATTCGCTTGATAAAATCATGCATGTCATTCTCACATATCATAATATGAAATTTTACATGTATAAAGAATAAAACAATCATTAAATGATGGGAAATTAGAGATGTCACATCACAAATACAAGGTTTAACTATTTATAAATAATAAATATTAAATGAAAAATACATATATTTTGAGAGTCACAATGATGTCAAATAAAATTGTATATATTGTAGTGTAGAAAAATGTATCCCTTTACATTTTCACACTTGTTTGCACCCTCCTAATTAAAATGGACTTAATAATGCCTTAATTTAGTGTTGAAAAATGTATCCCTTTACATTTTCACACTTATTTGGGCCCTCTTAATTAATTGAACTTAATTAGTCCTTAATAAGCCGTTTTATTCATTTACAATCCTAATAAATTATATTTTCCAAAAGGGAAACCCAACAATAATTAATGCCAAAAAATAACACTTTACCTTGAGCAATGTGTGTTCCATGAATAGGGACTTGAGACCCATTCGACCATGTGTGAATGGGTCCTCTCTAGGCCTTTGAACCTAAATTTAAAATATGTTTTTGGCTGTATTTTAAGGTCCCCAAATCCATATTTCAATGTTGACTTGTAATATTTAAATTTCAAGAAATTAAGGATACATACCTATAAATACAAGGTTATTTCACTAAGTTTCACATAAAATTTTTATGAGATTTCAAGAGAATTCCTAGAGAAAAGTTGATGATCAAGAGCATTCAAGAGTAGATATATTAGAGATTTATTGCAGCAATCAAGATTTATTCATCATTTCAAAGTCTTCTTGCATCATGCATGTTTTTGGAGCTAACATTGTGATGTAGGTTTCAAGATCAAGTTCAAGCATTCAAATCATTATTCAAGTATCAAGATCCACATCCATTGAAGCCATTTCAGAAAAGTTGCAGACCTTCTAAGATCTCCATTATCAAGGTTCATTCAAGGGTTTGTTGAGTGGTAACATAGTATTGTTCATTCTTCATTCCCTCTTTCATGCATTATTTCAATTCAAGGTTCGATTACCAAAATGGGGTTTGATCAAGGAAAACCCCCATTCACCAAAAACAAAGAATTTTTCCCTCTTGTGTGTATGTTGCAGATTTAGGTTAAAGCAAGATTGAAGAACTCTTGAAGTGCAAGTTTGGAAAAGTTGTCAAAGCTGTCAAATCACAAAATCTAACCTATAGATTTGATTTTTGACTTTTCAACACTGAAACTTGGACAAATCATAAGCTACATATCAACATTAGAGGCTCTCGAAAGTTTTAAAATAACCTTGACAAAAGACCCATTCACCCATGGGTGAATGAGTCCCAATAAGCTTGTTAAAAAGGAGCACGACAACTGAGAGGGGAGGTGAATCAATTGTCACATGAATTCAAACTTAAAACTTCAACCCTTATTAATTCCACAACCACACTATTCTGTTATTAAGTATGAGCATGAAAAAAAATAACAAAAAGTAAATCAACACAATGAACACCAATTTTTTACGTGGAAAACCCAATGAGCGAAAAACCATGGTGAGGATTAACTCACAATATAAAGAGATTATAAAACGAATATAGAGGCTCACTGCCAAGGGCTCACTACCCATAAGAGGACTCACTGTCCAAATACAAAGGCTCAATGCCTACAGAAAGGACTCACTATCCAATAGGGAGGCTCGCTTCCTACTGATACAAAAGAGAACAAAGATCCACCAAAGAAATTAACACACATTTGTAGCCTTGATTAGAAGATTGCAAAATCCTTCAACTCATTGTCTTCAGAAATCTAACACAATGAAGTACTGCTGCCTCAACTCACTCACACATACTTTTGCACTTTTTATTTGTGGATTATTTCATCACTCTGCATCTCACAAATTCTTCCCAAATTGACTTACATTTATACCATCTTTAACCTTAGAAACTTTCTCCAAGGTCGGCTACATAAGCTTCATTTCATACAATTCAAATTAGGTTGGAAACTCAACATTCCTGTGGTGGAAAAGAATGAGAGTGGACCAATAAAAAAATTATCCAAGACCAAAAGATAATGTCTCAGATCAACCACACACTTCCTTAGTTAAATTTAATACTTCAAATGAAGTGTAAACACCAGATTGGCCAAACCTAATGAAAACACAAATGAACATTGATGTACATGCTTCCCAACAAGAAGATGACATGTGGATAACGCAACATGCTTCATTATGCATGAGAACACATCTCAAATTCCTTTAGATACATCCACACCAAGTGTAATAGTCTTCAAACACCGAACTCCTTCCATCGGTCCATCTGGACTATGCAAACACATACAACAACACTGGAACTTGACTTCTGGATGACCAAACCATAATCTTCTTTGCTAGAACCAAGAGAACAACATTACAAGACTCATTCCAAATCCACAAGATCTGAAATAGAACAATGGAGGACTACAGAGAAGAAACATTTCCCCCAGTCCACAGAAGACCAACTCTACCAGAACAGTTCACACACCGGTGAACGTAAATTTCATATACCAACAAAACAAAAGTTAAAAATCAAGAGATATCATCATCAGATCACCATTAGAAAACCTTCAGATCGACACAAGCATAGGATCAACATAGAAGAAACACAAAGCACATAACAAAGCACATTCTGAACACATTCATCACTTTGACTTCTCTCTTTATTAATTTTCTCAAAAAATCTTGGAAACTCATCAATTTAGCACATTTGCAACATCATAAAGATTGCTCCATGTACTCACAACATCTCAATAGCATCTCAACTATACATGTACAAGCTGCAACATACCAAACTATGTTGACATCAATGACAACACCACCAATCTTTCTCATACTTGCAACAATCTCCCCTTTTGTCATTGATGGCAACACATGATGTGAAAAACCATGAAAGACAACAACCTACACAATATTTTGGGAGAAAACATTCTCTTCCTTTGCTACTGTTTTTCACATGAATTTCTCTCCCACTTTGACATTAATGGAAAAGATCAAAAAAATCTAATCACTGCCCCTTAGGAGTTCACCCATTCAACTCATACTGCAACAATGAAAACCTTTTCTACTCCCCCTCTTGAGTAGACCCATTCATCAGTCTAGATAAATGAAGAATCTGTGAATTTATTGGATTGACGCACCTTCATGTGGACCTAGTTTGAAGGTCCAATGAACCCCAACTTCTCCCTAAGATACTCAGAAGTATCCTTCGAAAGAACCTTAGTAAATATATCTACAATTTGTTCCTTTGTTGTCACATACTCTAATCTGGCTTCATTCCTCAACACTTTTTATCTCAAGAAATGATATCTAATAGATATGTGTTTTTCTCTTGAATGCATAATCAGATTCTTTGAAATATTTATAACACTTGTATTGTCACAGAAAATAGGAATAGGCTCATCACATACCACTCCAATGTCTTCCAGAGTTTTCTTTATCCACAAAACCTATGTGCAACAGGATGCTGCAACAATTTATTCTACCTTTGCAGTGGATAAAGAAACCGAGTCTTGTTTCTCACTCAACCAAGAAACCAATCTTCTGCCAAGAAATAAAGCACCCCCACTGGTACTCTTCTGGTCATCCACACAACCAGCCAAATCTACATTAGTATAAGCACTCAAGGTGAGATCAGCACCCTTAGGATACCATAAGCCATAATCCGATGTACCTTTAAGATATCTAAATATCCTCGTTATAGTTGTAACATGTGCCTCTTTAGAATCTACTTGAAATCTGGCAACTAGACATACTACATGCATAATATCCAGTTTGGTAGTAGTAAGATACAACAGTCCACCAATCATAGATCTATATTTTCTTTGATCAGTTTTAACAGATTCATCATTTTTACTCAGCTTACATTTGGTTACCATAGGACTACTAACTGGTTTGGAGTCATCCATCCCAAACTTTTTCAATAGCTCTCTTACATACTTAGATTGTGAAATGAATATCCCTTTATCAGTTTGATTCACTTGAAGACCAAGAAAGAAATTCAACTCACCAATCATGGACATTTCAAATTCTTTTTACATTTCTCTAGCAAATCTTTTACACATGCCTTCATTTCCACCAAAGATGATATCATCAACATATACAACTACTATCAACATTTTGTTACCTTGCACTTTGAAGTAAATATTATTGTTACCAGAGCCTTTGTTGAATCCTTGCTTTGTCAGGTATCTATCCAATCTTGCATACCAAGCTCTGGGAGCTTGCTTCAGTCCATACAACACCTTCTTCAACTTACAAACCATATCTGGTTTTTTAGATAACTAAAATCCTTCAGGTTGTTCCATGTATAATTCTTCCTCCAATTCACCATTGTATACTTCTTACTCTAATTTACCATTAAAAAATGTTGACTTGACATCCATATGATATACTTTGAAATCCTTATAGGCAGAAAATTCCAAAAACATTCTAATAGCTTCCATTCTAGCCATAGGGGAAAATGTTTCTTCAAAGTCTATACCTTCAACTTGTGAATATCCCTTGCATCCAAGTCTTTTCGTATTCCTTATAAATTCTCCATTTTCATTTAGCTTATTCCGGAACACCCATTTTAAACCAATTGCATTCTTATTCGCGGGTCTAGGAACTAGTTCCCATGTTTGATTCTTTTCTATTTGCTACAACTCTTATTTCATAGCTTTCATCCAACTCTCATCTTCACATGCTTCACTCACAAACTTAGGTTCAATTTTAGAGAGTAAACACAAATTTACCTCTGCTGCTACCTTGCTTCTTGTCTTCACACCTTCACTCTTATCTCCAATTATCTGTTCCTATAGATGATTGTTTTGCGCATACTTAGGAGTCTTAATAGCTTGTTCCAATTCATTTTCTTTTTCTTCTTCTTCTTCTTCTTCAGTCTATCCTTATTTCTCTTGTTCTTCCTTCTCCTTATTCTCTTTAGGTACTTGTCCACAAATAGGGTCATCAAGTTCAACTTCACTTATCTCAATAGGTCTATGCATTTCTTCATCAACATTCACATTAGCACTCTTAATAATTTTCCTCAATCTTTTATTGAAGCATCTATATTATTTGTTGGTAGTAGAGTACCCAAGAAAAATTCATTCATCACATCTAGCATCAAACTACACAAGATTTTCATCATCTCTTTTAATGTAATATCTTCTTCCAAATACCTTGAAGTACTTCACAGTAGGATTCTTACCAGTCCATAACTCAAAAGGAGTCTTTGTGTTGATGCCTCAAATCTGGACTATATTAAGAACATAAATAGTAGTGTGCATTGCCTCTCTCTAGTATACATTCAGTACATTTGATTCTTCCAACATGGTTCTAGTAGCTTCCTATACCATCTATTTTTTCCTTTCAACTACCCCATTCTGCTAAGGGGTTCTTGGAGCAGAAAACTATCTCTTTATGCCATGTTCACAAAATGTATTAAACTCACTAGAAGTGAATTATCCACCTCTATCAAATCTCAAACATTTTATTTTCAAATTTACTTCATTTTCAACTCTTGCTTTGAACACTTTAAACCTATCTAGAGCCATAGTCTTCTCTCTAAGAAAGGAAACCCATGTCATTCGAGAATAATCATCAATAAGGAGCATGAAATACCCATCACCATTGAGGCTTCCTATTCTAGTTGGACCACAGAGGTCAGTGTGAATTAATTCCAACATTTCGGTAGTAGAGTGCTCTTTTCCCTTAAAGTTGCATCTTGTATGTTTCCCCAATTGACAACTTCTACAAATAGTATTAGCAGGCTTTGTGATTCTAGGCAGAACTCAGACATCTCTTAAATTGATTCTAACCAAATTATTAAAATTTACATGTCCCATTCTCCAGTTCCATAACCAACTTTCACCGACTTGAGATACAAGGCATTGAGCATCAACTCCCTCAAGTTGATAGATGTTTCCATGAGTTCTCCTTCCAACAACAACCATATCTCCATTTCCAAATCCTTTTCTAATTTCACAAGTATTATTTTGAAACACAAGTTTAAAACCATTGCTATACATTTGTCCAACACTCAAAAGGTTATGCCTCAAACCCTTCACATAATATACATCATCAGTGTTGTGTACTCCATCAAAACTAATTGAACCTTTCCCACAAATCTTAGCTCCTGAATCATCAACAAACATGACTAAACCACTATCATACTTTTCAAGTTTAGTGAACTTACTCTTATCTCTGGTCATGTGATTAGAACATCCACTATCAATCACCCAATAGTCTTCATCTTGTCTTGCATGAAAGGTGGTGACCAAAGTACCTTCCATCTTATTATTTTTGTTCTGCAGAGCATTCTGGCTTGCACATTTTCTACCAAGTTAGCAAATACAGATTTATTTTCCAAAGCTAGAAATAAGCATTCATTATCATCAACCTCATTTTCAAATTCATCATTAGAGATTTCAACTTCTTCTTTAACATAATACAACTTTTTGTATTTCTTATCCTTTCTATCCTTATCTTTATAATCCTTGTTCTTCTTATGTACAACTCTATTCAGACATCTTGAGGCATAATGACCAATATTACCACAATTGAAACATTTAAAGAGCAACATACCTTTATAATTTTTGATACCTTTCTTCAACTTCCTGGTGAAATTCACTTCCAACTCATCAAAACCATCACTCTCTAGATCATCTTCAATCTTCATTACCTTAAATGTCATCTTTTTCTTTTCTTCTTTCCTAAACTTTCTCATCTCAAATGCTCGCAAGGTTCCAACAACTGTTCTTTAGTATACTTCTTAGGATCATACATTTCTTCAATAACTGAGATCTTATCACTATAACAATCTAGTAGGGTGATCAAGATCTTCTCAATTATATCTTCATCAGTCAGTTTTCCCCCTTGATTCTTAACTTCATTTGCTGTCATCTCAACCCTCTGGAAATAGCTTGTAAACTCTTCACCTTCTTCCATTCGCAGATTCTCATATCTACACTTTTCCACCAACTTCTTTGTCAACTTTACTCTTTCATTTCCTTCATACAGTTCTTCCAACTTTTTCCAAACTTCATGAGCAGTATCTAAAGAAAGAACCTTAGTTCGCTTAGTTTTAGATAAAGCATTGTAAATAGCACACCTCACTTTCTCATTCTCCTCATAAGAACAAACCTCATTTGCAGTAGATGGACCACTCGTCATAGCAACATACTTTGTCTCAATAGCCTTCTAGGTCTTGTAACCAAGACAAACAATATATCCTCTCATCTACACTTTTCAATCACTGTAATCAGATCCATTGAACATAGGGATCACCAACTTATGTGCCATCGGATCTTCCTTAAGCGGTTAAGCTCTACACCAAGGAACCAAAGCTCTGATACCAATTGTTAAAAAGGTGTAGGACAATTGAGAGGGGGGGTGAATCAGTTGTCACACAAATTCAAACTTAAAACTTCAACCCTTATTAATTCCACAACCACACTATTTTGTTATTAAGTATGAGCACGAAACACAAATAATAGAAAGTAAATCAACACAATGAACACTAGAATTTTAGGTAGAAAACCCAATGAGGGAAAAACCACAGTGAAGATTAAATCACAATATAAAGAGATTATAAAATGAATACAAAGGCTCACTGCCAAGGGATCACTACCTAGAAGAGGACTTACTCTCCAAATACAAAGGATCACTACCTACAAAAAGGAATCATTGTCCAACAGGGAGGCTCATTTCCTATTGATACAAAAGAGAAAAAAGATCCACCACAACAATTAACACACATCCACAACTTTGATCAGAAGATTGTAGAAACCTTCAGCTCATTGCTTTCAAGAATCTAACACAATGAAGTATTGATGCCTCAACTCACTCACACACACTTCTGCACTTTTGATTTGTGGCTTACTTCATTACTTTTCATCTCACAAATTCTTCCTAAATCAACTTACATTTATACCATCTTTAACCTTAGAAACTTTCTCCAAGGTCGGCCACATAAGCTTCATTTCATAAAATTCAAATTAGGTCAACAACTCAACATTCCCACGATGGAAAAGAATGAGAGTGGACCAATAAAAAATCTATCCAAGACCAAAAGATAATGTCTCAGATCAACCACATGCTTCCTTAGTTAAATTTAATTCTTCAAATGAAGTGTAAACACCAGGTCAGCCAAACCTAATGAAAACACAAATGAACATTGATGTACATGCTTCCCAACAAGAAGATGACATGAAGATGATGAAAAAAACTTCATTATGCACAAGAACACATCTCAATTCCTTTAGTTACATTCACAACAAGTGCAACAATCTTCGAACACTGAAATCCTTCCATCCGTCCATCTAGGTTGTGCAAACACATACAACAACACTAGAACTTGACTTCCAGATCACCAAACCACAAAATTATTTTCCAAAACCAAGAGGACACCATTAGAAGACTCATTCTAGATCCACAAGAGATGAAATAGAATAGTAGAGGACTTTAGAGCAGAAACATTTCTCCTAGTCTATAGAAGATCAACTCTGCCAGAATAGTTCACACACTGGTAAACGTAACTTTCACATACCAACAAACCAAAAGCTAAAACTCAAGAGATATCACCATCAGATCACCATTAGCAAAACTTTAGATCTACACAAGCATAAGATCAACACAGAAGAAACACGGAGCACATACTAGAGCACATTCTGAACACATTCATCACTCTGACTTCTCTCTTTATTAATTTTCTGAAAAGCACTTGGAAACTCATCAATTTAGCACATCTGCAACATCATAAAGATAGCTCCATGTACTCACAACATCTCAACTATACATGTACAATCTTCAACATACTGAACTATGTTGACATCAATGACAACATTAATGACAACATCTTCAATCTTGCTCATACTTGCAACAAAGCCTTCAGAAATTAACTTTTGGTGACTGGTAAACACCTTTCTTCCCTTCTCATATCTGTAATATATTTTCTAGTTTTGCTAGTATTGATTTTAATATTGTTGTTTCAAGTTTGAATTGGCATAATTTGGTTTATTTGCTATTTTTAGTTTTCTCCCAAAAGTATTATTTGACCTTGACCCCCATCTTCAGAGCATAAGGAAATCTGAAGATTCTCACATTGAGCTGATTCACCTAAGGGTTGTTAGTCAATTCTTTGTGGGGATCTCATTTCCTAATAAAATATTAAGAAATAGGTCCATCATAACCCCCATTATTCATCAATCCATTTTGGTGAACCAATTTTTTAGTGTTTCATATATATATCAATCAAAATGTCATGATACATAAGAATCCAAAGCCAATATAAATGCTATAAAGTCCTTTACATTGAAAAAATGTCTATTTATAATCTAAAGATGATCATAGTCCTTTATTTGTGAATTTGTGGGTTTGTGTACTTTATTTTCACTTGAGATATTAGTTCATTTCCTTGTACCTCTCTATTGAGTGGTGCAAAACTCTAGTAGAAAGGTTATTTACATCATTATGAAATTTCTTAAGTGGAAATTTAATATTTTTATCATCAAATGATCCCCTATAATTTTATGCTCATGATGACCCCAATGTTATTCAATGTATGGTCAAAATAAGACTTAAAGTTTAAAATAAAAATAAAATATAATTTCCCCCTTTTCTAAACATTAGATAAATGGGTGGAATCCTATATGCTTAGTATTTTCTTGTACATATATCATAGAGACATATGATTGATGAAAATAATCATATAACATGTCATTGTGATAGTTATATCAAAATCCCAAAGTTTCTTTTTAAAACTTTAAAACTTAACTTGATACTTAAATTTAAATTTACATTGAATAGGGTAAAGTGTGAATAATGGAAAATGTTGGGTCATAAATATTTCACTAGGGTTTAATTTATTGGAATAACTAAAATAGCATATGAGACTTAAAAGATTTTTTGGAAAATTTATCCTTTGGTCAAAACCAACATGTTGATTGTTTGAACTAAGTTATTTTTTTGAAATATAACTATAAGTTAGTTGAGATTGAAACCAACCACAATTTTTTAGAAAAACCGCATACATATCCTCTTCTACATATGATCAAGTTGCTCTAGGACATCTAGCTTCTCATTATCAAACAATTGAAGAATCTTAATAAATGGGGTCAAAATAATCATCATGCGCTACATGATTTTGTTAGAATATAGATAGCTCCTAATTAGTAAGGTGATTTGGAATGAAAGGAGAAAAGGTACATCGAAACACTTCATAAAATAATCATAGAGGATATTACTATGCATATTCTAATATTTTACAATTATAGAAAAGAGAAGCACATATAAATCATTAGAATAATGATACCACAACATAGGTGTACATGGGAGAAAATATTACAGAATAAAACCACAAACTCCAAAGTAGCTCAATATATTATTCAATGATCTAAACACAATAAAATATACTTATAAAGAAAGCCTTTATAAGAGTATTATCAACAAGAGATATATAGTAACTCCAATAACATAATAGTACCTAAAAACTAGTTCTCAAACCTCCATTTCAAGCATCCTATAAATAGAAGTAGTGTATTAAATCATCAAAATATAATATCATAACCATGAGTTGAACCACCCAAAAATTGGTTCCTAGATACCCAATTAGAAAAGTAACACCCAAATAGTAGATGATTCACATGTTAAATAACATATTCCTTCCACCTATCATAAGTGTATCATAAACCACTCACCAAATTGGGCATTATATTTTGGATTTATTATCTCCATAAAATATTTTTTATGATGTGTCATAACATGCATCATGAGCTAGCAAACAAGTGTAACTTCCTCTTACAACTCTTTTTCACATCCTAGACACTTTTATATTTCTAATGAAAGAGGAAAAGCTTCTAGTGGCAATAAATTTTGACCTAGGAGGCCACTAAGGAATTTTCTGAAATTATACACCTGAAAAATATCTACACAACACAAATTCATAGAAGCAATGTTGGACAACCTAAATTTTTTATTTTCCCAAAAAATAAAGTCTATAGCAAAAAAATAATTTTTTTTTTCATAGTGTAAAAATTGCATTATTCACATACTCAATATTAGGAGAAAGGTAGAGACACCTTTCCTAACATTCACCCACTTTTCAAACACCTTTAAAGAAAAAATGAAGTATCGACACTTTTGAATTAATTACTAGGGTGTGAGAGGCCCATAAACTAACTACACCACTTAAAATTTTCTATACTCATTGGCTTCATCAACTCATTTAAAAAAAAAATAAGTGTTAAATTTCTCTAACATTACACTTTCATCCTCTACCATATCACATGATTTTTTTACTATGCATCATTATTCTTTGTCTTCACATGAAAGGTTAGATTATTTTCTAGACATATAACACTCTAACTGTCACATAGAACTCTAAAAACTCTTAGAATTAGCCCCACATATGAACATAATCACTCAATATAGATGGATTACTTACAAGAATGAGTAACTTTCATTTACTCTACGTATATAGTTGAAAAAGTGAATAACTTGCTACATACTCATCCAAATAATATCATTACCAAATATAGAGAAAACATACCAATTGGTTGTGTTCCATAGAAAAATGGTCCCTTATCATTTTCATGGCCTTTTAAGTCTTGTTTCATGGTGTTGGAACTATGTTGCTTTGATTTTATGTTGTAACATGGCTTGAACATGCTTATTTAGGTACTAAAACTCAAAGAACGACGTCTTGTGAAGGTGTTGTGAAGTGTTGTAAGACATTTCTACATTCTTCTAGACTCTATTTAATGCAATTTACATAAAAATCACCTTTTTACTCATCAACAAGTCCTATTTTGAAGTGTTGTAAAGTCTTTTAACAAGCTTTCACGCTCTTCTAGGCATATTTTCACTATTTACACCCCTCGCATGCTTTATTTGGTCTCTTTATGTCCTCATAAGTTGTAAAAAAGTGTATTTTTGAATGTTATCCTAAAAAATAACATTAAATACAACATTTTTCCTGACACATGTTTTTAGGTCCTAGGTGGGACCCATTCGCCACATGTGGTGAATGAGTCCCCCTTGGCCCCAAATTAAAAATATTTTAAATTTCCTTTCAAGATTTTATTCAAAATCACTTGATGTCGGCCTATGATGAGGTATGAAAAGATAACTAAGGCACAAGTGTGTATAAATAAGTGATTTTCTCCTCATTCATCTCCTACAATCTCCTCACTGATTTAAGAATTCAAGCACTTTACATCAACAATTCAAGCACTTTGAAGTAGCCATTGACATTACTTCAAACTTGCATCATCAAGGGTTAGGTAATTTTATAGCACTTTCATGTTATTAGTTTATCTTTCTCTTTCATTTCATTTTCTTTTAAAGGGTTTAATTACCAAAAGTGGGGTTTGACCAAGGCAAACCCCTATTCACTAACCCCTAATCATTTTTACCCTATTACATGTTTGTTTGTAGCCCTTTGTTTGCAAATTTGACAAGTTATTAGGTGTTGAAGATTTATTTTCAAGTCAACTAGGTGATTCAAGTCAACTTGAGTCAAATTCAAGCTTAGAGAGAGTTATTTGTCTATTTTCTATAGATTAAACTTTGGTAACCCGACAAGTAGAAATTCCTAGATTTGGTGTTGTAGAGTTGTCTCCTCATTCTCCAAAAAATTGGGAGAGGATTGATTCACCACCTATGGTAAATGAGTCCCACCTTAGGACTGGAAACTTGAGTTTTGTCAGATACTGGATCCCGACAGATAGAAACCGGCTCCCAACAATTTTTCATCAATAGGTGGACTAATTCGCCACCTTGGGAGAATGAGTCATACTGTGAAAAATCAGTGATTTCCATCAGCATTCAGAACATTCAAAAAACATCACAATTCCTCTAGTTGCACTCAAATTCATCCATGTACTCTCTATTTTGCATTATTTCTTCATTTACATAGTTATTTTCATTTCACACTGTGTTTTCAAACAAGTCATAAATCTTAGTTTTGCATCCGTTTTTAGTCATTCAAATTAGTCAATTGCATTTAGTTAGGTCCATTTACATTAAAAAACATTGCATACATCCTAATCTGAGTGATACATTAGAATTTTTGGCCTTATCTCTCTCCTTTTAGGTGAAAAACCCTTGAAGTGCAAGAGTAGTCCATAGGGTCCCAAAAATCTATGTTTCATTTTGGTGAACCCGACTTTTGAACACTTTAGATTTTTGATTGCATTCACATATTGCATTTTAGTTTCTGTTTGCATTAGCATTCAATTAAAACACTAATTTGTTATTGCATTCTAGGACTTTTCATTTTGCATTAGTGAAACCTTCATTTAGCTTTCATTTTTGCATTACATCTAATTGTAAAAATTCAAAATCTGCATTTTGCATCTGAAAGTTGCATACTGTAGAGCATTTACATCATCTTAAAATTTCTGAAAAACACTAAAAAACTTCATACTGGGACTCCTTCGCCACCCAAGGCGAATTAGTCCCTTTGCACCTCTGAAACAACATTTTTGTAATCTCTTTGGCATTTTTCTACAATTACTTTTTTATGTTCTTGCATTTTGTTTTCATTCATAGATTCTCTTTTTTTCCTCATTTATTGCATCTTATTTTATTTGTATCATGGAATTTTCTTTCAATAAGTTTTGGAATTCCTTAAAGTCATTGGTAGACATGTCCAACTGTGCCTTTGGCTATGATCCTAATGATCTTGAACTCCAACATGCTCCTAAAACTCCTAATGATTGTCCTCCTCGTGAAGTAGACATCACTGGAGAAGATGATGAAAGCATGCACAAGTTCTACAATGACTTCCTTGACAACCTAGAAGCCAATGCAACCTTTTACCCATCCATGAAATCCCAAGACTTTCCCATTGTTGCACCTCCTGATCACTTTGCATATTTACATCTTGAAGTCACTATAGGACCTATGGTCCCTCCCTCAAGTGGACCTAGTTCCTCTCACCAATCACATTCACAACCCTTCTATGAGGACAAATTCACAAACATTCCTATCAACCTTGAGGAAACATATGGTAAAGGATTCACTATCTTAAGTAAACAAGGTTTGCGACACAAAACATGAACATGAAATCCATCAAATTTTTGAACAACAACCAACTGAAGCAAACACAACAGGACTTGGATATCACAATCCTTCTCATCCTGAGAGACATCCCCTTCAACCTAGGAGACTTCCAAATGTTGGAACGGTGATCTCGAATTCTCCTCCTAACTTAAATATTCTTCTTCTGCGTGAACAACCACTATCTCCTAATGATAAGGATGTTAGGATCCCCATGGGTCCTTCTCCTCCTTCTATTCATGAACAAGGAGAATCTATCAAGTGAAAACGACCTTACAAACTCAAAAAGATCAATTTTCCCACACATCCTCCACCTGAATGTGAACGGAGACTTCAACTCCTTTTAAAAAAAGGTCTTATACTTTCACCACCTATGAATAGGTTGGTTATTCGTCCCAAAGACTCTAACATACCATTTTGCAAATATCATCGCATCCTTGGACATTGCACTGAAGAATGTCAGACATTGAAGGAAATACTAGATCATAAGTATCACTTCACTAATATTGATTATTTCCCTGTCATACCTAAAAGCAACCAAATCAAATCATCATGCCATAGTTGTAGAATTCCCTATTCTCACTATTGCATGATCCTTTCACATCACCCACCTCGGCTCATTCTTTCCTTTACACTTCGCAGAGGGAAATAAATTGTTAGCCTTTTCCTTGTAATGCACTTTTCTTTGTCTCTTAACTATGTTATTCCTTTTCTGCTTATCTATTTAGGATTGAGAAACCAATAACCTTAGTTAATGGTTGACTTAAATTTGCATTACTTGTCCCTTTTTCCTTTTCTTTTCATGTGCATATCGTGTTCCCCTATATCATGCATTTAATGTTCTCTCTCTTTTTCCACTTCTTCTATTCATACCTCTATTCTTCTAATTGTCGTGCATTGTATTTTTCTCTTTTTGTTTTGTGTTCTCCTTTCAGGGATGACACAAAGCATAGAGACACCCTATGTCTCTTCCATGTTGACCCAAATGGTCCTTGTCTTTTTCTCTTTTGTTTTGTGTTTTCCTTTTGGGATGATGCAAAGCGTAGAGATGCCCTATGTCTCTTCCATGTTGACCCAAATGGTCCTTGTCTTTTCTCTTTTTGTTTTGTGTTCTCCTGGGGATGGGCGTAGAGATGCCCTATGTCTCTTCCATGTTGACCCAAATGGTCCTTGTCACTTTCTTTTTTTTTGTTTTCCTTTTGGGATGACAGTGAGATTCCCTATGTCTCTTCCATGTTGACCCAAACGGTCCTTTTTCTCTCTTTTTTGTTTTGTGTTCTCCTTTTTGGGATGATGCGCATAGAGAGCCTATGTTTCTTCCATGTTGACCCACAAGGTCCTTGTCTTTTTCTTTTCACTTTGTGTTCTCCTTTTGGGGATGATGGCATTGAGAATAAATTTCTCCTTCATGTTGACCCAAAAGCGTTTTCTTTTCTTTCATTTTTTTGTTTCGTTGGTGTTTTCCTTTTGGGGATGATGCAAAGCATTGAGATCACAATGTCTCTTCCATGTTGACCCAAAACAACTTTCTTTTGTTTTCACTCTCTTTGTGTCATTCTTCGTTCTATGTACTTTGGGGAATGATGACGTTTTGAGTCTTTAATAAAAAATTGCAGCAACGAACATACTAACCCAAAATCCATAGATCCCTTATGTGTTTGGTGTGCTTTCTTTTCTGGGGGGCAACTCCCCTTTTCTTTGTTTTTCATTTTTCCTTGACATGACATAGCCTAACTTCAAAACATATGACTTAGCATAGGGATTTCCAAGTTGGGTCTCATGTCTTGTTTTCTTGTTGCTTTTTCTTTTCTTCTCTACTTTAAAGTAATTGTTCACAGAACAATGTGTAGCAATTCATTTAAAGTGGAGGGCATACATTACCATTAATTCATTTGAACTCTTGGTTCCTAGTGTAGCCTTGTCATTTTTGTGATGCGTTTGTTACTTTGTGGATGGCATTGGGTGTGATGTCCTTCACAAGTGTGATCTATCTTAGCATATTGCATTCCTCTTGGTGGCTTGATGTGACACACTGGATCCCCTAAGTTGTGAATATACTATTCTTTGATTGGTCCTCTCTTGGAGACATTAGAAACAATGTTCCCTAAGTGATTGACCTTGCATGAACTAAGCAAGACTCCTTTGAACATCTTTTCACATTTTACATTTTTGCATTTTTACATTTTACTATCCTTTTTGCCACCTTGCATAATGCAACTTGCATGACTATGTTACCTTTCCTTTTTGATTATGAGCATTTTCTTGTGGTGCCTTGCTAAATTTATCAACAAGCATAACTTTGGCATGGTGTAGTGGGAAGCCCACCTAGCGGCATGAATTTTCCCCATAGCCACTTTTGTGTTTGTGAGTGCATACCAACTAGCGTATGTATCTTACCTTTTTGGGCTTTCTCACCCTATGGACAACTAGTTCTGTGGCCCTAGAGTGAGTATATAGTTGGGCTTTCTCACCCCATGGATAGTCTAAAGTTTCATGGCCCTAGAGTGAGTACACATTCTCTTTTTCAAACAATCAACCTAGATCTCTTTTCACAACTAGTTGGATTGACGATCAAAGCTTCATCCAATCATTTCAACACTTGTGTGTTGCTTTTTTCTTATGTCTAGTTTTCCATGAGATCTTCATCCTAGGGGCTTGATCATCCCTCTTGATCGTTTTCATTCCATCTTGCTAACGTAAGTGCATCTAAATCTGCCCCTCAATGTTCATGGCTACTTTAATGTGATTTTGAAGCAGGTTCATCCTCTCACTAAAGTGGGGGCTAAATGTGCCATAGGAAAATGGTCCCTTATCATTTTCATGGCCATTTAGGTCTTGTTTCATGGTGTTGGAACTAGGTTGCTTTGATTTTATGTTGTAACATGGCTTGAACATGCTTATTTAGGTACTAAAACTCAAAGAACGACGTCTTTTGAAGGTGTTGTGAAGTGTTGTAAGACATTTCTACATTCTTCTAGACTCTATTTAATGCAATTTACCTAAATAACGCCTTTTTACTCATCAACAAGTCCTATTTTGAAGTGTTGTAAATTATTGTAACAAGCTTTCATGCTCTTCTAGGCATATTTTCACTATTTGCACCCTTCTCATGCTTTATTTGGTCTCTTTATGCCCTCATAAGTTGTAATTAAGTGTATTTTTGAATGTTATCCCGAAAAATAACATTAAATACAATATTTTTCAAGACAAATGTTTTTAGGTCCGAGGTGGGACCCATTCGCCATGGGTGGCGAATGAGTCCCCCTTGGCCCCAAATTCAAAATATTTTAAATTTCCTTTTGGGATTTTATTCAAAATCACTTGATGTCGGCCTATGATGAGGTATGAACGGGTAACTAAGGCACAAGTGTGTATAAATAAGTGATTTTCACCTCATTTTACATCCTCATTCATCTCCTACAATCTCCTCACTCATTCAAGCAATCAATACACATTCCAAGCATTCAAGCACTTTACATCAACAATTCAAGCACTTTGAAGCAACCATTGACATTACTTCAGAATTGCATCATCAAGGGTTGGGTTAGGTAAGTTGATAGCACTTGCATGTTATTAGTTTATCTTTCTCTTTCATTTCATTGTCTTTTCAAGGGTTTAATTACCAAAAGTGGGGTTTGACAAAGGAAAACCCCTATTCACTAACCCGTAATCATTTTTCCCCTATTGCATGTTTGTTTGTAGCCCTGTGTTTGCAAATTTGATAGGTTATTAGGTGTTGAAGATTTTTTTCAAGTCAACTAGGTGCTTCAAGTCTACTTGAGTCAAATTCAAGCTTGGAGAGAGTTATTTGTCCATTTTCTATGAATCTGAATTCAACAACCTGACAAGCAGACATTCCTAGATCCCGATAGACAAAAATTGGCTCCTGACAATTTTTCACTAGTAGGTGGACTAATTCGCCACATTGGGTGAATGAGTCCCACTATGAAAAATCAGTGATTTCCATTAGCATTCAGAACATTCCAGAAACATCACAATTCCTCCAGGTGCACTCATATTCATCCATGCACTCTTTGTTTTGCATTATTTCTTCATTTACATAGTTATTTGCATTTCATACTTTGTTTTCAAACAAGTCATAAATCTTAGTTTTGTATCTATTTTTATTCATTCAGATTAGTCAATTGCATTTAGTTAGGTCCATTTACATTAAAAAACATTGCATACATCCTAATTTGAGTGATACATTAGCATTTTTGGCCCTATCTCTCTCCTTTTAGGTGAAAAACCCTAGAAGTGCAAGAGTAGTCCATAGGGTCCCAAAATTCTATGTTTCAAGTGGATATCCTATTGTCAACATCTCTAGCCCAATATGAATACATAAATCCTTGAATCATAATTTAATGTTATTACCTTATATAATTACTATAATAAAAATAGATTACTCATAGGTACCCTACAAATACCTAAAGATTTGTTAACTACATCCCAATGTACTCATCTAGCATTATCCATGAAATAAATAAGGACTCTTTGATGCAGATCAATGGCTATTGCAAACTCACAAATTTCTCAAAGGCAATGAAAATGTGGTTTGACAATAGTAAACACAATATCTTTGGTCTTTGAATGGTATCACCAATTTATACTGCACAACTTATGAAAAAAAACTTGGTTCTTTAGACACAAACCCAAAAAAAGAATCCAAAAACACCTATATTTTACACACACTGAAGCCTTAAATCTCTTAAACAAACTCCAAATACTCACTTCAAACTGTTCTTGACAGTGGTTAAACCCAAAACAAAGCAATTCAAATAAACCCTAAAAAAGACTAAGGGTTGCACAATAAAAAATAACAAAGAATAAAATATCCTCAAAAATCACACCAACCAATGAATTAGCATCCCTCATTTTTTGATAACATGCATATAGTCCTATAGAAAATTATTTCCAAATTTTAGGGTTTTTCACCATTGGAAATGAAAGTTATGGGCGTTGGAAGCTTATGGGAAACCCTAGGCTTGAAAATAGACTATCAACACAATTTTGATCATAAATTAAATTCAAATCAGCATGAAATTGAACCAAATAAAATGCATTATAATATTAAGAGAGATCTTTACACTTCCTTCTACCTTTAGACCATGTACTAGGCCGTACAAATCTATACCAAGCAAGTTTCTCGCTATTTCATAGTAAAAATGATCACAAAAATGCAAAATAATAGGGTATTTTATGATTTCGAACTCCCAATACTTCTTGGAGCATTTTCTTCATTGATTTAGCATTAAAAAACTTCCAAGAAATAATTACATGAGCTTATGTCAATTTTCCCCAAAAGCCCTAATTACAATGTCATAAAATTTGACAATTTGGCCACTTTGTGTAACTTTTTAAACACATGTAAACAAAAAATTAAAGGACCCTTTCATGACTACCATGGTCCTCATAAGACCTTATTTCAACCCTAAAATCCAAAAACAAGAGTTGAGGACAATCCCCAACCTTGTAGCAAGATAAAACCCAACGAAGAATTCAAATTTTAGTTTTACCAGGAAACAAAATAATTTGAAATATAGGCCCAACAAAATTATCAAAACCACCTAAGATGATACAAATGAACCTCTCAATACCCCTACAATAAAAATAAAAACTCCTAACACCAAAATAAAGAATAAAAACATCATGAAATCGATGCTCTTGCATCATACTCCCTAGGGAAAAGAAATTTGAGTTCCATCTCAAATGATGATCTACTTTTCTTTCTCTTCTTCCAATTTTGTTGCATGCTTAGCTATGCTCTAACCTCCTCTTGATCCTCTCCATTCTTGGCTTGATGTTCTCCATGTTTCTTGGTCTTCACGCTTTTGTTTCATGCTTTCTTTTTGTACCTCCTCTTGATGATCTTCTCAACTGTAAGACTCCAAAATTTTATTTCTCTTTCATATGCCTCATTATTGTTGTCCATTTCTTCATACTCTTCATTCTCTCCTTGGTCTACACCTATACAAACATTATCATCAACAAGCATTAGATAAGAACCATGAGGCCAATTTACCTCTTAACCAGCTTTGTGTGCTTGTTTTCTTGTGTCTTCCTTTGTTTTCCTACTTGTATTCATACCTTCATTAGCAATCTTTCCTTCCACTTGTTCTATCTCAAAAACTTGTTCCCACAAATCATCTTTAAGTACCTCACAATGTACCTCTACTGCAACTTGTTTCTTCTCTTTTCATTTAGCAACTCTTTTATATCCAAACTTTGTTCACCTTCACCTTTCAAGAAAGCTATCCTTTTCTTTCTTCTTTTTTGAAAAATTACCTTTATAGGCCACTTCACCTTCTTTATTATTTTCCACTACCCAAAATTTCCTTGGTATTCTTCCTCAAGACAATAATGCACTACAAGCTTAATACCTCTTTTCAACTCTGCCATTTCTCTATCAAACTCTACAACTTGGATTATCTTTTTGTCTTTCATCTTGTCCTTCCTTTTGAGGCTTTCTTTCTTATCTCGTTGCTGCATCTTTTTGTCTTCATTATATCTCACCTTAGGCTTCTTTCTTTTCCTCTGGCCTAGTCTTTTGGTACCCCAATGTACCTTCACACACAATCTTATACAAAATATTGTTAACTTGGAAAACTTTCACTACAAGATCTTTCTAGGCTCTAATACCAAAAATGATGCAAAGCAATGGATATTTCAAACTCAAGGATTTCTCAAATGAAATGAAAATGTGGTTTGAAAATAATAAACACAAGATCCTTGGTCTTTCAATGGTAACACCAATTTATACCCTGAAACTTATTTAAAAAAAACTTGGTTCTTTATACACAAACCCACAAAAAGAATCCAAACCCACCTAGATATTTTACACGCACTCAGGAATTAAAGCTCTTAGAAAATTTCCAAATACTCCCTTCAAATTTTTATTCACAATGGTTAAACCCAAAACAAAGCAATTCAAATAAACCCTCAAAAAGACTAAGGGTTGCACAATAAAAAACAACAAAGAATTGGGTTGTCCTCAATAACTCCCACCAACCAATGAATTAGCACCCCTCCTCTTGTGATAACATGCATATAGGCCTACCAAAAATTAGTTCCAAATTTTAGAATTTTTCACCATTGGAAATGAAAGTTATGGGCGTTGGAAGCTCATGGGAAACCCTAGGCCTAAAAATAGACTATCAACACAATTTTTATCATAACTTATTCAAATAATCATGAAATTGAACCAAATAAAATGAATTATAATTTTAAGACATAGCTTTACACTTCCATCCACCTTCAGACCATGTACCATGCCATACAAATCCTTACCAAGCAAGTTTCTTGTTGTTTCATAGTAAAATCTATCACAAAAATGCAAAATAATAGGGTATTTTCTGATTTCTAGCTCCCAATAATTCTTGGAGTGTTTTCTTCATTGATTTAGCATTAAAAAACTTCCAAGAAATAATTACACACAAGCTTATGCACATTTTCCCAAAAAGTCCTAATTACAATGTGATAAAATTTTGCAATTTTGTCACTTTGTGCAAATTTTTGAACACATGTAAACAAAAAAATTAAAGGCCCCTTACATGACTACCATGGTCCTCATAAGACCTTATTTGACCCTTGAATCCAAAGAAAAGAGTTGAGGACAATCCACAACCTTGTAGCAAGACAAAAACCACCTAAGAATTCAAATTTTAGTTTTGGTGGGAAACCAAATAATTTGAAATCTAGGCCAAAAATATATCAAAACCACCTAAGATGATCCAAATGGACCTCTCAAGACCCCTACAATCACAATCAAAACTACTAACACCATCATGGAAAAAATAGGCCCTTAAGTGGCATTTTTAAAAAAAAATCAGAGTTAGGCAACTTAACGTAAAAATTTGAATAAGTTACCTATATTATTTAAAAAATATGTAAGAATAGAATCTATAGAAAATTGAATGTAGTTTCTAAACTACTAGGTTTTTGTTTTAAAAAAAAAATCTATTTGGTAAAAATTTGAAATTTCAGGAAAAAAATAAGTAGGTGTCTATCTAACCACCCTAACCACAATAAAATGATAATATTTTTTTATAAAAATTTAGATATAAGTAGAGGAATGATGCCCTGATGTGATGCATATTTTTTTGTAATTTTTTTCTAAGTAAATAATTAATTATGAATTTTTTATTACAATCTTTTTAAAAATATAAAAAATTGTATGTCTAACCACCTTAACTTGGTCAAAACTTCATGAAATTGAATTTTTATTTTTTTAATCCTATAGTATGCAAAGCATAGAATGTGACGCATGTTTTGGATTAAAAAATGTGATACCGTGTGAAAGTTATAGATGTTTTTCAATCAACCTATCAATCAGAACTTCAGTTGTAATTTGAATAGAAAATGAATAATAATTACTTATTAAATTCAAAGTAAAGAATAATTTATATCGGTGGAAAGCTGAGAATATCCTTAAAAAACCCTTTTCATTTCATCAATTTTGGGTTAAAAAATAGTTGTCAACCACATACCCATTATATTGCCACTTTTTGGCCCATCATGATCTTGCACATACCCCCAAAGTAAAGCATAAAAATATCATGAAATTGATGCTCCTGCATCACTCACATTGCTTGAGTAATATTTGAAGTTGTAAAAATTATCATACATTGAGCTCCCTTAATAGTAGCATAAGTACTATATACATATCCAAGTTATCTCACTAGGAAAATCATACACCACTCAATTAATAACTTAGTTACAATTTCAAAATGAAAAAACACATGGACTACAAGCCGACATGTTGAATCTCTCCAAAACTAAGTTCACATACTCTAGTCCAAGTAAATAAAATACCTCTATCTCTTTTGATATTCATCCTTACGATGATAATTTCTACCCATAATTCCATCTTAAGTTGGGTTGAAAGCTATGACTTCAATTCATAAATCAAATCCTTCTTGTTACTAAAAAATAATAGATCATGAATAGATAGTTCTAGAATAAGGAAGTGATTATCATTCATAATTATAGTAGATACAATAATCTAACTTTGACCTTAGTAATTTTAGTCCCAAAATAAATGCTTCAAACTTTTGGTACTACATCCTAAAAGATTTCTTAAAACGATAAAAGGATTTATTTAACTTATGAAGTAAATTTAATATATCACTTTTAATGTAGTTCTTTAGCTATGACATATAAATATCTTCCTCCAAATAATCATGAAGAAAATTTATATTCACATCCATATTCATATGAAAGATATTTATATGCATGAATTGGTACATAATATCATGCATCTTTGCATAGTTAATTGATCATATATTATGGCTTCACACATTTACATGCATTACTTCACTTGGATACATCCATTTTAGCACCACATATATCTAACATTTGACTATACATGCTCAAAATATTCTCTAAACTATACAAGTTCAACACCTATCATATTCATGTCCATAAGAGGAGTATATAATATATTTTCTACATCTATCAACATATTATTTAAGGCCTAGTTGATAATCCCATTGTATTAATAGTTTTCTTGTGAAAAGAAGAAAATAGAGGGGTCTCTCTTTTGCTTCTTAGGGTTTTGGACCTAAAAGGAGAGGCTATTTCCATCCTTTCACTCAAAAACAAACCTTTGAGATTTCAATGAAAAGGAGATTGAAATCTAGAAAAGGGACTATCCTAGGGGTTGAATGAGATATACTGAGGGGTTCACCACCAAGTGTAAACATGGAAAATATAATGAAATGAAAAACATAGAGTGATATGCAAACAAATGCTAAATGACCTAAAAAGATGAACAAACTCTAATGAAAAGCTATGAGACTGAAAGTATGCACCTGGAAGACTAAAGAAGATAGAATGGTGGTCTAGATCATTGAAAAATCTTCTCCTAATGTTGACTGAGATTCATTTTCCAATCTGGGTGAATCATTCCAGTTTTTGGGGAAATGCACTAGAGTAGGTTTCAGCCAAAAGGGTATCCAAATCTGCAAAAACCTCTGTCAAGATTGTACAGTGGAACTCATTCGCCAATAGTAGCCAATCAGTCCACTTCTACTTTTCTAAAAATTTAGGATTGGATTTAGTGGCTCTTAGTTTTCTCTACTCTTCCTAACTGGTTTCCAGATCCAAAACTGCAAATTTCCACCTATAGACCTTCTCCAAGCTTTTCCAAGGCATGATGATAGCTTTGACAACTTTAGGGACTTGAAAACTTTTCTCCACCTTTGCTTCTTGGAAAATTTACAATATATCCCTATAAATTACACACAAGAAGATGGAAAAATGTTGTGGGGGTTAGGGAATAGGGGTTTTCCTTGGGGGTATGTGTAGGATCATCATGGAAAAAATAGGCCCTTAAGTGGTAAAAAACTTGACATAAAAATTTGAATAAATCTATATTATTTCAAAATATGTAAGAATAGAATTTGTATAAAATTGAATGTAGTTTCTAAACTACTAGGTTTATTTAAAAATAAATAAAATCTATTTGGTGAAAATTTGAAATTTCAATCCAGAGTACTCAAATTTCGGAAAAAATAAGTAGCTGTATGCACCCTAACCATAATAAAATGATAATATTTTTATAAGATTTTATATATAAGTAGAGGACTCATGTCCAGATGTGATGCATATTTTTGTAATTTTTTCCAAGTAAATAATTAATTATGAATATTTTATTACAAATTTTAAAAATATAAAACTCGATGTCCGACCACCTTAACTTGGTCAAAACTTCATGAATTTTTTATTTTTAATCCTATAGTATGTGAAGCATAGAATGTGACACATGTTTTGATTAAAAAATGTGATACCGTTTGAACGTTATAGATGTTTTTCAATAGCCTATCGATTAGGACTTTAGTCAATTTAATAGAAAATGAATAATAATTATTTATTAAATTCAAATTAAAGAATAATTTATATTGGTGGAAAGCTAAGAATCTCCTCTAAAAACCCTTTTCGTTTCATCAATTTTGGGTTAAAAAAAAAGTTGCCAGCCACATACCCTACAAATACCCATAATATTGCCACTTTTTGGCCCATCATGATCCTGCACATACCCTTGGTCAAACCCCTTGTTGGTAATTAAACCTTGAAATGAAAGAAAATTTGAAAGGAGAATGATGAATGAACAAAATACTATGTTGCAACTCACCAAACCCTTGCAATTAAGTGTTGTAATTATGCTTGAAATGGTTGCAATGGATGTGGTTCTTGACTCTAGCTTGAAGGAGATGGATCTTGAATGAAACACTTGCTTGGATCATGAACTCTACATCACAATTGTTAGCACAATAACAAACATGATAAATGAAATATTTGACATGATGAATGGCACTTGAAGAATGCTCTTGAAAGATTGATAATCTGCCCTTGAAATTCCTTGAATTCTCTTGTGAACTTGCTATGTGATCTCTTGAATGTTAGGTGTTGCTAGGTGAGAATATGAGTGAAAGAACCTTCTATTTATACTTAATTATGCAAGAATTCCCAAAATTACAACACTACAAGCTGACATCAGATCTAGGAGAATAAAATCCCATCGAAAAATTGATTTAAATTTGAATTTTGGTCACACGGGGCTCATTTGCCCAAGGTGGCAAATGAGTCCCATCACACATAATGTATGGGACCAAAAATCAAAAGTGTCTAGAAATGTGTGAAACTTGCATCGGGGCCAAAAAGACCTAGGTGGGACTCATTTTTCCAAGGTGGCAAATAAGTACCAGACACTAAATCTGGGCCACACAAGCTAGGAACACCTGAATTATGATTGGTTATAGATTGGTGTCAAGATTATCCTTGAAAAGATGCAATAAATGAAGCTTGTGGATGAAAATAGGGCCAATTAAAGCATAAGAAATCCCAATTATTAATGAAAAGCCTAGAGGAATGTGAAAGTGTGTTACAACACTTTACAATACTCCAAATAAGGCAAGATTAAGATTAATTATGATTAAAATTATGTTTATTATGCTCAGTTAATTGATCAAACCTTAGAAAAGTGTTACAACACTTCACAACACTTTTGCAAGGCACCATTAAATTTCATTAGTTCACAAGGGCCCAAGACCTAATGTGAATGTGTTATCCATATTACAACACTAAATCAAGACAATATTAAGCCAAAATTCACGAGGGCCCAAATGAGTGGGAAAAAGTCAAAGGACTGTTTATCGACACAACATTTAGCCCCCACTTTAGTGAGAGGATGAACCTACTTCAAATTCACACTAAAGTAGAAAAATGCGCGCCAATAGGGGTCACAATGAACAAATGCTATCAAGATGAGATGAAACAATCAAGAGGGGTGTTCAAGCCCCTAGGATCAAGATCCCATGGAAAACCAACATAGGCACAAAGGAATGCACATGAAAATGATATAAAGAACAATGACAAGGTCAATCATACAATGCAAAAGATGAAAAAAAGAGAAAATAAATAAAAGAATCGGATCAAGCTTCGACCATTTTTCCATCCTGATGTGGATCAAATCTAAGTTGTTTGTCTGAAAATCACATACTCACTCTAAACCGACAAAACTCCTGGTTGTCCACCGGGTGAGAAGTCCTAAAAGGTGAGAAACATACACTCATGGAAGGTATGCACTCACACACATGCAAGTGGTTATGGGGAAATTCATGCCTCAAATTGGACTTCGTGTTCAAACCATACCAAAGTTATACCTCCTAATAACTTTGATAAGGTGTCACACAAAAAAATGATTTTCGAGCTTCATGAGACAAGAAAAAATTTGTATGCTTGGAGCTCATGAACAAACACGATGGCACTACAGGCATGCAAGTTATGTTATGCAAGGTGGCCATATAACAAAAAATGCAAAATGCAAAAATAGGAAATGTTCAAAGGATTCTTACTTAGTTCATGCGAGATCTTTAACTTAGGGAACATTGTGCCTAATGTCTCCAAGAGAGGACCAATCAAAGAATAGTAGATTTACAACTTAGGGGATGTAGTGCATCACATGAAGCCACTAAGAGGAATGTAATATGATAATAGAAATCAATCTCTTGAAGGACATCACACCTAAATTCATCCACAAAGTGACAAATGCATCGTATGAAGTATGAAGGCTTCACTAAGAATCGAGAAAAGGAAAATGAAAAAAAATAATGCCAATGTATGCCCCCACTTTAAATAAATTACTGAACACCACACTATGAGAAATTAATTTAAAGTAGCAAATGAAAAATTCAAAAAAGAAAAGGAAGACATGAGAGCCAACTTGGAAAGCCCTATGCCAAATCATGTTTTCGAGTAAAGCCACGCCATGTGAGAGAGAAAGAAAAGAAAGGGGTCTCTCCCAAAATGAAAACACCAAACACATAAGGGATCTATGGATTCAGGGTTAGTATGTTCTTTGCTACAATTTGTTTTGGGTAAGTGCACAAAGATGGTTCCCAAAAAGGGGGCTTAAGTGGCCACTTTTTTTTTGAAATTGGGAAATACTGACCTTGGACGTGAAATTGAGGATAGTTACACTCAAAAATTTTAGATGGAACAAAAACAAGGATTTAAGTGCTTCGAGTCTACTTTCTAAACTACTAATTTATTTTGAAAATGGTTGAGATTAAGGGGTTCAAATGAGGGACACACATAAATTGGTGTTTTTTTTGTCAGAAAAACATAACATAGCAACTCTTGTACGACCCTAGCATGGTGAAATATTTTTTAGTATTTTTAAAATCGCTATAATTAGAAATTAGGTAACAGTATGTAGTTGATGCACAATTTTTTTGATAATTTTTTAATGAATATTTAATTTTTTACTAATTTTTGAAGTGGAAAATTCCCGAAAAACAAAATTTTGGCCGTGCTACCCCTACAAATTTTGGAAAATAATTGATTTTATTTATTTTTATTTTTTTAAATTTGTAGAATGGAGTCTAGTTTCTAAAATGTAATTTATTTGAAATTTTGATGAACGGTTAATTTATAACAAAAAAAACCAAACACTGTTTTTCCAAAAAAAGACACACAAACAAAATAAATTATGGATGAAAGGCTTAACATTGTCAAAAAGTGAAAAAAATTACATCGTTGGATAGCTAAGAGAGAACCTAACATTACCAGGTGTCATTTGTTTGACATTGAACCACATGCAATTGACGGTGAGCACGAACCTGATTATGTGAAATATTGTAGAATTTGCAAAAACACATCTCTACTCATTGGGAATGCCCTCCAAGCCTTTGGGTTAGTATTCCAAGGAAAATACCAATCCAAAGGCTTGGGGATTCCCAAATCAAGATATAACGTGTGTGTTATAACGCACTCACGTTATATCTAGTTTTGACATGGCTTTTTGTTTTGCAAATGCATTGACAAAACGTGAGCGCATTATAACGCACTCGCGTTTTGGTCTACATTGAATTTTTTTTTCTCTTTTTCTTGTCTCTTTCTTTATATTATCTTTCAGGGAAACTATATATATGAAATAAACATTTAAGTATAAGTTGACAATTACATATGGATGTTTACTTTCTTATACTTTAAGTTATATTTCATGTATATAGTTTTGGGATGTTTGAGAGTGGTTTAGGATCTCTAGGAGTTATAATTCAAATTCTAGTTTTTGGAAGATCTTACAAATTTCAGACTTTGTCAAATTTCAGTAATCAGGAGGTCAAATTTTAGTAATCAACAAGTTGTATTATTTCTCTCTATCTCACTCATTTTTATCCCTTACACTCTAGACCTCTCTCACTATCTCCATCCCTTTATCTGACTCTCTCTCCCTTGATCTCAAGAACTCTCTATCTGTCTCTCTGTCTCTATCTCTCTATCTCTCTCTTTGTCTTTTTATTTGCCTCTCTCTCTCTCTCTCTCTCCTTTTCCCTCTAATTATCTATACCTCACTTCTCTCTCCCTCCTTCCCTCCTTCCCTCTCTACTTATCTCTATCTCCCTCCCTTTCTCCCTCCCTCCCTCCCTCCATCTCTCTCTCTCTCTCCCTACCTACCTCTCCCTCCTTCACTCCCTACTACTCTCTCTATTTCTCTCTACCTCACCTCTTTCTCAACTCCCTCTCCCTCCCTTCATACTTCTCTCTCCCTCTCTTCTTCCCTATCTACTCTCTATCTCCCAATCCCTCTCTCTACCTACATCTACATCCATCAAATCTTACCACACTCTCTCTACACCTCTATATCTCACCTTTCTATCCCTCCCTCATTCCCTCTGTACTTCTCTCTATCTCTCCTCTCTCTACCTCTCCTTCCCTCTCTACTTATCTTTATCTCCTCCCTCCCTCTCTCTACCTACCTCTCCTTCCACCACTCTATATTTCTCTCTATCTCACCTCTCTCTCCCTCACTACATCTCCCTTCCTCTCTCCCTCCCTCTCTCCCTCCCTCTCTATAACTTATCTATATCTCCCCTCTCCCTCTCTACCTAGCTCTCCATCCATCACAACCTACCGCACTCTCTCTCTATTACTCTCTATCTCACCTCCCAGTCTCTCCATCCATACCTCTCCCTCCCCTTCCATCTCTACTCTATATCTTCCTAATCCCTCTCTACCTACCTCTTCATCCATCACTCCCTAAAACTCTCTCTACACCTATCTATCTCTCTTCTATCCCTCCCTTCCTCCCTCTCTCCCTCATTCCCTCTCTACTTCTCTCTCTACCTCTCCTTCCCTCTCTAATTATCTTTATCTCCCCTATCTCTCTCTCTCTCTCACTAGATGTCTCCCTCCCACTTTTCCCCATCTACTCTCTATCCTCCCTCCCTCCTCCTCTCTAATCTCTCTCCTCCCTTTAATCTCTTCTTTTCCCCTCTTTTTTTGTAATCCCCTTTACTTCCTCTATGTCACCATTCCCATCTCTAAGTATTCTACCCTCACCTATCCCTCTTTTTACTCCTCATCCTCCCTCTCTCTCACCCACCCTCCCTCCTTCCCTCTATATCTATCTCTCTCTACTTCTCTCTATCTCACCTATCCCTCTCTACCTGCATATCCCTCCATCACTCCCTACCAGCCTCTCTCTATTGCTCTCTATCTCACCTCTCTCTCACCTCCATATCTCTCCCTCCATACATCCCCCTCTCCTTCCCTATATACTCTCTATCTCCCTAATCCCTCTCTACCTACCTCTCCATCCATCACTCCCTACCACTCTCTCTACACCTCTCTATCTCGCTTCTCTCCCTCACTTATTCTCTCTCTTTACCTCTCCTTCTTTCTCTAATTATCTTTATCTCCCCTAGCCCTCTCTCTCTCTCACTATATGTCTCCCTCCCTACCTTTCCCCTATCCACTCTCTATCTCTCCTCTCCCTCCCTCTACCTCTCTCTCTCACTCTCTCTCACTCCTCCCTCACCCTCTTTCTCTCTCACTCACTCCTCTCTATCTCACCATTCTCTCTTTCCCTCTCTATAACTCTCTCCTTCTCTATATGTCACCATTATCTCTCTACTTATCTTTATCTCACCTATCCCTCCTTACCTCTCCCTTCCTCCCCTATCTCACCCACCCTCCCTCCTTCCCTCTATCTCTATCTCTCTCTACTTATGTTTATCTCACCTATCCCTCTCTACTCGCATATCCCTCTATCACTCCCTACCACACTCTATCTCACATCTCTCTCACCTCCCTCTCTCTCCCTCCATCTGTCCTTCCTTATCTACTATTTATCTATTATGTCTCTCTACCTCTGCTTCCCTCTCTACTTATATTTATCTCATCTTTCCCTCACCCTCTTTCTCTCTCCCCCTATGAGGGTTAAGGGTGTAAGGTTTAGTGTTTAAGGTATAGGGTTGAGGTTATAGGGTTAAGTGTATAGGGAATAGGGATTAGGGTTTAGGATATTAGGTATAAAGTTGAGGGTATAGGGTATAGGGATGAGGGATGAGGGTTTAAGGTTTAGGGTTGAGGGTTGAGGGATATTGTTTAGGGTTGAGGGATAGTGTTTAGGGTTGAGGGTATAAGGTTAAGTGTATAGGATATATGGATTATGGTTTAGGATATTGGGTATATAATTGAGGGTATTCGGTTGAGGATATTAGGTTTAGGGTTTAGGATTTATGTATAAGATTGAGGGTTGAGGGTTGAGGTATAATGTTCAGGGTTGATGGTATGAGGTTAAGTGTATAGGGTATATGGATAAGGGTTTAGGGTGTAGGGTTAAGGGTATATGGTATAGGGTTAAGGCTTGATAGTGTAGGTTTTGTTTTTAAAGTATAGGGTTGAGGGATAATGTTTAGGGTTTAGGGTATAAGGTTGAGGGTGTAGGGTATAGAGATGAGGGTTGAGGGTGTAGGGTTTATGGTTTAAGGTATAGGGTTAAGGGTTGAGGGATAGTGTTCAAGTTTGAGGGTATAGGGCTAAGGGTATAGGGTATAGGGATTATGGTTTAGAATATTGGGTATAAGGTTGAGGGTATTGGGTTTGAGATTGAGGTTTGGGGTTTGGGGTTTAGTGTACAAGGTTGAATGTAGGGTTTAGGGTTTAAGTATAGGGTTGAGGGATGATGTTCATGGCTTAGGTTATAAGGTTGAGGGTATAGGGTATAGGGATGAGGGTTTAAGGTGTAGGGTTTAGGGTTTAAGGTGTAGGGTTGAGGGTTGAGGTATAGTGTTCAAGGTTGGGGGTGTAGGGTTAAGTGTATAGGGTATAGGGATTAGGGTTTAGGATATTGGGTATAGGGTTGAGGGTATTGGGTTTAGGGTTGAGGATTTAGGGTTCAAGGTTTAGGGTACAAGGTTTAATGTAGGAATTAGCATTTAATTATACGGTTAAGGGTTCAGGGATAATGTTTAGGGTTTAGGGTATAGGGTATAGGGATGAGGTTTGAGGGTGTAGGGTTTATGGTT
>VDFB02043710.1:134256-177341 GCA_007258455.2 Sequoia sempervirens
GAGAGAGAGAGAAGAGAGAGAGAGAGAGAGAGAGAGAGAGAGAGAGAGAGAGAGAGAGAGAGAGGGGGTGGGAGAGGGAGACTTGAGAGAGAGAGATATAGACTTCTCTAGTTATGGTGGGAGTGAGAGACTCGGGCGGGGAAGAGGGAGAGACCTCAGATATAGAGAGGGGGTGGGAGGGAGAGAGAGGGAGAGGAAAAAATAAGGAGTGGGAGAGAGATAGAGAGAGAGATATGGATAGAGAGAGAGAGAGTGAGGGGGTGTGAGGGAGAGACCAAAGAGAGAGAGAGTGTGTGTGTGTTCTCTAGTTAGCGTGGGAGGGAGATACTTGAGAGAGGGGGAGGGGGTGGGAGGGAGAGACTTGAGAGAGAGATGGGGGTAGGAGGGAGAGACTTGAGAGAAAGGAAGGGATTATGAGGGAGGTGGTGGTAGGGATAGAACTGAGAGAGAGGGAGAGAGAGGGAGAGGCAGAGAGGGAGATAGGAGGGAGAGAGAGAGTTCTCTAGTTAGGGTGGGAGGGAGAGACTTAAGAGGGAGAACTTGAGGAGAGGAGTTATTTGGATTGCAGGGTGGGAGAGGGAGAGACTTGGGGAGAGAGAGAGTTCTCTAGTTAGGGTGGGTGGGAGAGGGGGTGGCAGAGAGAAACCTGAGATATATCGGTTGAGAGGAAGAGAGAGAGATTCTCTAGTTAGGGTGGGAGGGAGAGACCTAAGAGAAAGGGAGTGGGAGAGGGGGGTGAGGGAGAGACCTTATAGAGAGAAAAAGAGTGTGTTTTCTCTAGTTAGGGTGGGAGGGAGATACTTGAGAAGAGGGGAAGGGGGTGAGAGGGAGAGACCTGAGAGAGAGAGAGAGAGTGTGTGTGTTCTCTTGTTAGGGTGGGAGGGAGAGACCTAATAGAGGGAGAGGGGACCTAGGAGGGAGAGACCTAAGAGAGAGAGAGATAGAGGGAGTGAGAGATATACCTAAGAGAGAGAGAGTGAGGGTGGGAGGAATAGGAGGGATAGACCTGAGAGAGAGGGGGTTGGACCTAAATCCTAAGCCATAAACCATAAAGCCTAAACCCTAAATACTAAACCCTAAACCAAAGAGAGAGAGATGGGGGAGGGAGAGAGTTTGTGAGAGAGAGAAACAAAAAGGGAAGGAGGAAGGTTGGGAGATTAAGAGAGAGGGAGGGAGAGAGGGAGGAAGAGTGAGAGGGAATGAGGGAGGGAGAGGTAGAGATGGAGAGAGGTAGAGAGAAGTATATAGGGAAGGAGAGATAAAGAGGGGGGAGGAGGGAGGTATAAAGGGAGAGAGAAGTGTGATAAAGAGAATGAGAGTGAGGAGGGAAGGAGGAAGGTGGAGAGATTGAGAGAGAGAGGAGAGAGGGTGAGAGATAGGCATAGAGGGATAGGTTAGATAGAGAGAAGTAGAGAGGGAAGGTGTTTGGGATGAAGGAAGAGAGAGAGAGAGAGGGAGGGAGAAATAGGTAGAGAGGGATAGGTTAGATAGAGTGAAGTATAGAGGGAAGGTGGGTCAGAGGAAGGAAGAGAGAGAGGGGGGGAAATAGAGAAAATTAGAGAGGGAAGGAGGTAAGGAGGAAAGGAGGGAGGGATGGAGGGGGAGAGATAGGTTAGATAGATAGAAGTATAGAGGGAAGGAGAGAGTGTGAGAGAGGTCTAGAACATAAGGGATAAAAAATGAGTGAGATAGAGAGAGAAAGATGATACAACTTGTTGATTACTAAAATTTGGCCTCCTAATTACTAAAATTTGACATGCTAATTATTGAAATTTGACTAAGTGTAAAATTTTTGAGATCTTCCAAAAACTAGAATTTGCATTATAACTCCTAGAAATCCAAAACCACTCTCAAACATCCTGAAACTATATACATGAAATATAGCTTAAATTATAAGAAAGTAAATGTCTATATGTAAATGTCAACTTATAAGTTTAAATGTTTATTTCATGTATATAGTTTCCCTGAAAGATAACAAGAAGAAAGAGACAAGAAAAAGATAATAAAAAATTTCAATGTAGACCAAAATGCGAGCACATTATAACGTGCCTCTGTTTTGGAAATATTTTTTTGATTTCAAAAAATGCACATTTTTTGAACTCAAAATTTGTGCATTTTTTGAAATTTAAACCATAACGCGAGCGCGTTATAATGCTCTTGCGTTATGGATTGGTAATGACCGATCATAGGCTCATTCATTACCAAGCCATAACGTGAGCACGTTTTACTATAACACGCTCGCATTTTCACTATTTTAGGATGAAAAAGTAGATTTTCCACAAATTGGCTTCCCATCTTCATGTACCCACCCTTTTAGAGAGCTTGGAATTGTCATCATCCCCCAAATACACATATAACTAGAAGAATGATACAAAGAGAGTGAAAAAAAAAGAAAAACCTTTTGGGTCAACATGGAATAGACATAGGGTGTCTCAATGCCTTGCATCATCCCCAAAAGGAAAACAAAAGACAAATTAAAAAGATAATCGAAAAGGAAAAAGAAAAGAAAAAATCATTTTGGGTCAACATGGAAGAGACATAGGGTGTCTTGATGCCTTGCATCATCCCCAAAAGGAAAACACAAGACAAATGAAAAAGGAAAAATAAAATGAAAAGCCTTTTGGGTCAACATGGAAGAGACATAGGGTGTCTCGATGCCTTGCACCATCCCCAAAAGGAAAACACGAGACAAATAAGAAAGAGAAAAGGAAAAAGGAAAAAGAAAATCCTTTTGGGTCAACATGGAAGAGACATAGGGTGTCTTGATGCCTTGTGTCATCCCCAAAAGGATAACACAAGAAAAAGGTAAAGATAAAAAGTGAAAGAGATGCATGACATAGAGAAGAATGAAGGTATAAATAGAGGAATGTCAAAAAGAGAGAGAGAACATCAAACAAAAAATCACGGGGGATCACATTATACACATGCAATCACACAAAAGAAAATGAAAAATAAATAATGCAAAATACTAGTAAGACAAATGCAAGTCAACTTATGAGCAAGTCATCCACCTCTCAATCATGTTTTGTGTATACCGAAGGTGGGAAACTAGACAAAGGGATGAGAGCAAGTGTTGAACTAGGGGAAGCACTAGGTTCAACATGCTTTATAGGTGATTTTTTCATTTAAGCTCATGGAAGAGGAAAATAGTGTGTTCAATTCATTATGCACCTCTTCGTCAATTTCAGCTATTTCATCATTGTCATCCAAGTTAATCACAATAGGAGGATGAATGATAATGTCCATTGAAGAGTTAAACTCTTGTGATTTTTGTATTGGTTAGTTTTGTTTCGGTTGGGGAGGTGGGTCATCATACATTACTTAGATCAAGTTTGGATCTTGATTTTCTTTGTTTAACTCTTCATGTAACCTACAATCAATAGCATGACATCTACACCTACGCTCTCTAGCACCTTCATTTCTTTTGGTTTTGTTTTAAATTTGTGTAGGATTGGGTTGATCAACCGTAGGTTTATTTTCTTCCCTAAGGGGAGGAACAAAAGGAACCACAGGAGGTTGTTCAACCACTTTCTCTTTGACTTTGTAAACTTGTTTGATTTTGGGAGGTGTAACAAGATTTTTTTCATTGTCTCTTGGTCGTTTGTGGGATGCAGGTGAAGTTTTTGTTTTTAGTTGGTCTTGGTTGTTTGGGTCTTGTTTAGGTTCAAGTATGGTTTTGTCAAGGATGGGAGGTTTAGAGGTGGATGGGGAAATGTTTTGAAGAGATAGTTCTGCTATCTTCTTTTCCTTGAACTTTTGATAGGACAAGAAAAAGAAGCCTTCTCTAGGTTTTATAGGTTCCATGGGCTCAGGCCAAAAGAAATCTAGGGAAAATTTTCCTTTAGAAGACAAAGGGTTAAAGCCACTATGGTGGATAGTGAATATTTCATTGTCAAAGGGAAAATTTAAGCATTTATGTACAACCGAAGGGACAAATTTTATGGACCAAAGACATGGGTAGCCTAGCTTCACATAAAATTGGTCTGACAGCGGGATGATAGAGAATGTGACATCCAATGGTTTTGGTCCTATTTGTAATGGCAAGGTGATCGATCCTATCATAGGGCATGCAAAACCATTATGCGTCTTGATCCATGCTTTTAGTTTATCATATTCATCTTGATAGATTTCATGCAAAAGTAGAAATTCCTTGATGATCACATTCTCTCCATAGGCATGATCTATTAGTATCCCATTAGTGGGCTTGTCATAGATATGGTTGACTATGTAGAGAGGACCATCAGGAAAATGTTCAAGTATATCCTTAGAGGAGAAAGAAATTTCAAGAGGATTCTTAGGTTGTCCCTTACGAGGGATGATGTTTATCATCCCTACCATTTCATCTATAGGATTATCATTGATATTATTTAGAACAAAATCATTGTTTTCATCATCTGTACATCAAAATTCATCTCATCACTCTTTATAGGTTCACTTGCTTTGACAAATGAAATATTATGTTTGGGCTTTGGGTTGGTAAAAATTTGCATGTTTTGGTTAGGAGGGGCAACATACTTATTTCCTTGATTGCTAACACCTCCAATGGATAGACGACCATAATCAATGAGGTCTTGCACAAGATGTTTAAGACGCTTGCAATGTTTTGTGTCATGTCCATTTTTTTGATGATAGTGGCAATAAGCATTTGATTTAAAGCTCAGGGGTAAAGCTTTATTAGGGTTGATTGTTTTCATGGGTGGCAAGGTAATCATTTGTTGTTCTAGGAGTTGGGGCATTGTGTTATGAAGGGTATCAAGCAAGGGAGTGAATTATCTTTTCGGATCTCTATAACTCAAGGGCACCTTGGCTTTGACACCAACTACTTGGTTGTTGACATTTTGAGTTGGTTATTGAGGGGGGTTGAATTGAAGGAACCCTTTTTTTTTCTAAAAGGTTGGGAATTGTTTTGGTTTGTGGGCTTGGATCTCTCAATTTGGCTAGAGGTGGATTTTTTTATCTCAACTACTAACTAAATTTTGATAATCGTGGAGGGCAGTACACAGTGTTAGGAATTGCGTGCAGAAAATATCAATTAAATGCAAATAAAGATTAAATATAGGAATGAAAAACATAGAAATAATAACTGTGAGAGATAATTTTTAACATAGTTCACCCAAACTCGGGCTACATCTACCACCAGAGAGTCCAATATTATTATCCAAAAAATCAAACCGATTACAACTCGTAATCCTTGCAACTCAATACTACTACAATACAATATCAACAGAAACCCTAACCCTTATCCTTTTATCAAGACTTATATCAGTTACAAAATATGGCTTTTATGTTGGCTAATAGAAAAAATAACTCTCGACGCCTTTATAAAATAATAAAAAATCGTGAGAGGTTTTGGGGGCGCTGCCCCTCAACCCCACCCTGTATTGTGACAGGGAGAGTGCCACGGGTGCTGCCCCTTGACCCCACAAGGGGAACTTCCCCTTGAACCCATCTTGGGGGCGTTTCCCCCAAACCCTCATTAAATAATATGGGGGGAAACCACGCTGATAAAAGGGGAAAATTTAACCTCCAAGTCTGATTAGGCTCCATATACCAACACATAGGTGCATGAAGGATGAGAATTTCATCATGGTCAACTTGTCTTGAATCTTAGTTTGCAAGTTTTCTATAAACATATTTTGAAGGTGTGGGTCAGGGACCTTGACATCGATTTGGGAATCTAGAGTGATTGATAGCATGAGATAAAATCAGTTATCTTTTCTTCTTTTTTCTTGCATCCATAAAATCATCCAAGGTCATCTTGAGAGTCATATTCACTTGGAAATAGTTTAAAAATGCCTCAACAAGTTCATTGAATGAACAAATTGAGTTGTTTGGTAAAGAAGAGAACCATTCCAATGCAGTATCTTTCAAGGGCTTAGGAAAGAGTTTTTCCAATAGTTCAAGGACAAAGTCACTACATAAGGCAGTGTAGGCATTAACATGGTTAGAAGGATCTCCTTTCCCTCCATATTTCTCAAATCTAGGAACCTCTACACCTTGTGGCATTGGTGTTCACAATATCTCCAAGGACAATGGACTAATTTTGACATAATATGTAGGTGAACCATTTTAATTTTGGTTGATGGTGGAAATTTTATTTTGGAGGGATGAAATAGTTTGGAAAAGTTGTGTTATGAGAGGGTCATTGCTTGTGTTATGAGATGGAAGTGAAAGTGGTGATGGAGTGTATGTGGTCGTGAATGGAATTCTTATAGACTTGTGGTAAGGTAGGAGATATAACTTGTGATGCCACATAGGAACTAGGGATGCTAGTAGGAATACCCAAGGAAGGAATCACATTACTAACTTGTTGCATTATTGTTGTGACTTGAGGGTTGGTATAGGTAGGTATTGAGGAAATTGTTGTGGGAGGAGGAATTTGAGTTCCTCCTTAACTTGTAACATTTCTTGTGGGTAAAGGACAACTATTGGTTGAGGGAAGATGCTTGCCAAAGATATGGACTAATTTTTTCATAAGGTCAAGGCCATCGTCTCTTTCAAGCATGTGGTGAATGTTTTCTATTGTAGGAATTGTAGTAGTTGAAATGTTTTCAAGGATTATTTGATGTTGTAAGTTTACCAGGTCTTCATGAATGTGAATTATGTTTCTTGCAGGATACTATCATTCCTTGGTTTATCTTGCATGCTATCTGAAGGCAAAGAGTTGTTAAGGGTGTTATCCATGCCTAGTGTACTAGTGTCAATACTAGGAGTGGAATCTCTAGATAACCCAAGATCCACAATGATTGTACTATCGCTAGATGACATGAGTCTCAAACTTCTTCTCACAATGGTATTAGCAATAGGACACCAAAAAACTCATGCAAGGCTACTAAATGTGGAGTGAATGCAAATGCAATGTAAACTAGTAAGAATGAAATGCTTATAGCTAAAATTTTTGAAATTAAAACTAAATGCAAGAACAACAAATAGAAACTGAACTGTAAATGCCAGAAAATGTAGTGAAAATATGCAATGGAAATGATTCACCCAAGGTGGCGAATGAGTCCAGGTACTAATTTTTTTGAAAATTTTCAAAAATTTTGAATTGAATTTTATGCTTTTTATGTTTTCTAATGCAAATTTGAGATGCAAATGCATAATTTTACTGATTTTCAATGAATTTAAGTGCAATAATGCAAGCTAATGAGCTTTTCACTAATGCAAAAATTGAAACCCTAGAATGCAAATTAACTAATGCAAAACCTAATGCAATGTTAATGCAAGCTAAATCTAGGATATAAATGCACTCCAAATCAGAAATATGATGCTCTAAATACAGGTTCACCAAAATGAAAAGATGAAAATAAGGGGGGTCTCTCTTTTGCTTCGTAGGGTTTTGTACTTAAAAGGAGAAGGGCTATTTCCAACCTTTCACTCAAGAACAAACCCTTGAAATTTCAATACAAAGGAGATTAAAATATAGCAAAGGGATTGTCCTAGAGATTGAATGAGATATAATGAGGGGTTCGCCACCAAGTGTAAACTTAGAAAAGATAATGATATGCAAACAAATGCTAAATGACATAAAAAGATGAAAAAACTATAATGAAAAGCTATGAGATTGAAACTATGCACCTGGAAGACTAAAGAAGATAGAATGGTGGTCTAGATCACTAAAAAATCTACTCTTGATGTTGACTGGGACTCATTCGCCAATCTAGGTGAATCAGTCCAGTTTCTAGGAAAATGTACCAGAGTAGGTTTCATCCAAAAGGTTATCCAAATCTGCAAAAACCTCTATCAGACCTGTATAGTGGGAATCATTCACCAATAGTGGTGAATCAGTCCACTTCTGCTTTTCTAGAAATTTAGGATTGGATTATGCAGCTCCCGGTCTATTTTGCTCTTCCTGACTGGTTTCCAGATCCAAAACTACAAATTTCCACTTGTAGACCTTCTCCAAGCTTCTCCAAGGCATGATGACAACTTTGACAACTTTAGGGACTTGAAAAAATTTCTCCACCTTTGCTTCTTGGTAAATCTACAATCTAGCCCTGCAAATTACACATAAGAAGAGGGAAAAATGTTGTGGGGGTTATGGAATATGGGTTTTCCTTGGTCAAACCCCTTGTTGGTAATTAAACCTTGAAATGAAATAAAATATGAAAGGAGAATGATGAATGAACAAAAAAATATGTTGCAACTCACCAAACCCTTACAATTAAGTGTTGCAATTATGCTTGAAATGGCTACAATGGATGTAGTTCTTGAATCTAGCATGAAGGAGATGGATCTTGAATGAAACGCTTGCTTGGATCATGAACTCTACATCACAATTGCTAGCACAATAAAAAACATGAAGAATGCAATCTTTGACATGATGAATGACACTTGAAGAATGCTCTTGAAAGCTTGATAATCTTCCCTTGAAATGCCTTAAATGCTCTTGTGAATGCTCAAATTCTCTTGTGAACTTGCTAAGTGATCTCTTGAATGCTAAGTGTTGCTAAGTGAGAATATGAGTGAAAGAACCTTCTATTTATACTTAATTATGCAAGAATTCTTGAAATTACAACACTACAAGCTGACATCAGATCTAGGAGAAAAAAATCCTACCAAAAATTTGATTTAAATTTGAATTTTGGTCACATGAGACCCATTCGCCCAAGGTGGCGAATGAGTCCTATCACACATAATGTATGGGATGAGAAATTAATTTAAGTGTCTAGAAATGTGTGAAACTTGCATCGGGGCCAAAAAGACCTAGGTGGGACTCATTCACCCAAGGTGGTGAATGAGTTGCAGACACTAAATTTGGGCCACACAAGCCAATAAAACTTGAATTATGATTGGTTACTGATTGGTTTTAGGATTATCCTCAATAAGATGCAATAAATGAGGCTTATGGATGTAAAATAGGGCCAAGTAAAGCATAAGAAAGCCAAATTATTAATGACAAACCTAGATGAATGGGAAAGTGTGTTATAACACTTTACAACACTCCAAATAAGGAAAGATTAAGATTAATAATGATTAAAATTATGTTTATTATGCTCAGTTAATTGATAAAATCCTAGAAAAGTGTGAAAGTGTGTTACAACACTTCACAACACTTTTGCAAGGCACCATTAAATTCCATTAGTTCACAAGGGCCCAAGACCTAATGTGAATGTGTTATCCATATTACAACACTAAATAAAGGAAACATTAAGCCAAAATCCACAAGGAGGACCCAAATGAGTGCAAAAAAGTCAGAGGACCCTTTTTTCAATACTACATCTTGTACAAGCTAGAAACAGGGGAGTTTATATTAGTATATTTTACGCACATAATAATATCTAAGTCTCCCTCCATATAATACAATTACTTTATAATTTTTTCTACTCTTTACTTGAATATGCAAAATGTATACTTATCTAGGGTCTCTTATACATAGTCTTAAAAATTCTATAGAATATTACTTTAATCTGTATGTTATACTCTTGAATATCAAGAGAGAATTCAACACAATGGTATTTAATCTAACATAAAAGTGTTATTTTCATATGGCCAAATATGCAATCATTGTAGTTCAAAGTATTTAACTTACACAAATTACATAATTTTTTACTCCACTTGATAAAACTATAAATTGAATGAACAATTGGAATGATCTAATCACATATAGTATACTTTCATACTATCTCTAGATGTTACAAACATACACACTCATATATCCTTGTAAGTTCATTGTCTTTTTTCAAATATATTAGTCAAAGCAACTAATTTTCTAAGTTATGCTTCTCTTTCTTTATTTATAGTACCTTATATTATTCCCTTGGTTTCTAATAAATTGAATAACTTATTAATTTTTATTTCTATATCACTCTTTTGGTTTCATTCATTATAATTAATAAATGAATCAAGGATAAACAAAAGGGCTACAGAGTTACAATTAGTTTATTTTAAAGTGCTTATGTTTAGATCATTTCCTAAATGCAAAACTAGATATTCCAACTAGAAATTCAAAAAAATATTGTCATAAACTATTGTAATGTATTAACTCACAATAGCTTTAGGTTGTTGAAGTCTCTAATAGAGTCTGGAATTTTTCCATAAATTAAGGCATTTCCTAAATGAAAAACTAGATATTCCAACTAGAAATTCAAAAAAATATTGTCATAAACTATTTTAATGTATTAACTCACAATAGCTTTAGGTTGTTGAAGTCTCCAATAGAGTCTGGAATTTTTCCATAAATTAAGGCATTTCTTAGCACTCTGCAAAGATAAAATTGTTAGGAAAAAAAATATAAAGGGATGATTCTTACAATTATTTTACCTTAATAATTTTAATTCTAGAGCATCCATGTATGCTTTGAATGAAATATAAAATCCATATTAATTTACTTACATTGTTTTTAGTTTCGTAAGGTTTTGCATAAATGACAAATTTGATCCACCTCCAGTTAAATCAGTTATCCTCCTATTTAGATATATAACCACATATAACCAATTAATACCAAATACACTAGTTCATTCATTCAAATTATTTTGATGCCTACAAAATTGACTTGATAAATTGGAAATTCTGACTTGGCAAACACATTATTAAAAGGAACAATGCTTTTCACTACTAGAAATTAAAGCACAAATACGAAATTGAATGAGGAAATTAAATGGAAGACTAAAGAAAATCATGTACTTACAATTCCGTCAAATGACTCAAACTTGAAAAGGTTGAAGGAATTGGACCTTCTAATGAAGAAGCTTCAAGTCTCCTGTAGTTAGTCATGACATTTGAGTCCCCTTTATATAGGTATTTGCAAATTTGTAGATGTTAAATTTAAAAGTTCCCAAATATTCATATTTTCAACATAAGAAGTATTTTACTTAGTTTTTTCCTCTCCCCTCCACATTAAGGAATGAGAAAATAAATAAATGATTCTTTCAGTTTCATTACATATTTTTAAGAAAAATATAAGAGAAATTTTCTTACAATGCTGTAAGGTTTTTCCAATTTCCAATGAAATTTGGTATTTTACCATTAAAGTTGTTGCTGCTTGCATAACTGTAGAAAAATAAAATTATTTACTATCAAAATAATTGCATATAATTAATTTCATGCTAATTTTTGCAACCTTGAATTATAAACTTTAAATTATAAAGAATGAAATTAAGAAGTATAGAAGACTTACAATTCTTTCAATACAGAAAAATGAGAATATATTTTAGGTATCTCTCCATGGAATTGATTATTTTGAACATACCTGTAAATGAATAAAATATTAAAAAATTAATATATTATAAAATTTTCATCAATCAATGTAAAAGAATAATAATGCATTTATACATCTAAATAAAAGAATGCACACACTATAAATATTTAATGATAAGGTCATAAAGAACATATATATTTATTTACTTGATAAGAAATTTGACATAAATTAATAAACTCTTGTAATTTATTTTTAGCTTATTTCCCCAATTCATGCAATAAAAATGATCTAGGCTACAACATCTTATTTTATCTCATTCCATGCAACCTATGCATAATTATACTCAAATCATATATCAAATCAAGGTGGTAACTTTTATATAATGTATTGAACCTTGACTTAAAAAAAATAATTTTGAAATTAAAACTATAAAAATCATAATAGGTTAGGCACCTAGTGGAAGTATATAAAAGAATTTAAATCCAAATTTTGGTGACAAATGGGTTTACTAGGTTCATCTTGAATATGAAAATATTTCTTAGTTTTCCAAATAGTAGGTAAAATGGCCACTCATCTCCTAACTATTTTTAGACTTGGATCCACTGAGTTTATCAATATAGTTATTGGGAAAAAAATGAAATCCCTTGCTTGAGAAATAAATATTTCAATTCAATATCAGCCAAGAGCACACATATATAAACTATACTAATATTCATCACTATCTATCTTCAAAAAATCCACACATCAAATAGATCCATCCCATTGCTAATTTTTTTTAATCAATAACTTACCATATTAATGCCAAGATGGGAAAGAAAAATACCAAATTACCTCCACCTATCCATCATCGAAAACTTCAAAAAATACATTTATAATCTAAAATAATGGTGGTGGCACAAATTATGTAAGACCCCCTAAAAACCAAGATGCACATTAACAATTTTTATACTTCTACTTCATAAGAGGTAGTTTTTACCAAATCATCTTTTGTTCCATCTCATAATAGTAGCCATAAATGTTAACCATTTCCTCAAGTGAGAGGTTTATCAAATACGATTGGAAATTGTTAGAAAATAATGATATTATGGGTCATACTCTTATAAAATATACATTCAACATTCTAAAATAAGGTTATTAAAAATTATATATTATATTCTTTATTACTTAAGCATATCTCATTTAAAACAATTATAGTCTAATAACTATTAGATTATGGATTATTTATAAATGGTAGTTTTGAATAGGTGTAACTAGTTCCCCTTCAAGTATTTTTCCACCCTTCTATATTTAAGGAGGTTCTCTCTCATTGATAGGTATTAAAATTAGATATGAATAATGAATTTTATCACTATGTGTAAGAGGTATTATTAACCATGTGGAAGTAATTATAAGTGGTTCCTTGGATCCATTCTATGTTTTGATAGACCATTTTGTAAGTGTTTTATAATAAATGGTTCTTTATGGAGTTTTTAGCTAGAAGGATTTTCCACATGTATATATTACGTAATGTGTTTAATGTGTGTATCTTGAAATCCTTATTTTATTAATTTTATATTTATTTATAATGATCAGTAACCTAAGATCCTAATTTATAACATGATCTTAGAGCAAGAGAGGAGATACTAATAGTTTAATTAGGTAACTATGTCTATTTAACATATTTATCTTATTTATGTAAGTGAAAAATAATTATAGAGGAAGAAATTTAATCCATAACAAAAATTTGGAACGTTCAATAGAATTTTATTAAATCATAATGTTAGGACCTTGAGTTATAATTGTAACGATATGCTATGCCCTCTTTCTTTATTCCCAAAAGAAAAGAAAAAAATCTTAAAAAGCATCTCTCAACTTAAAAGTATAGAATTGTATTTTTATTTTTTTTATTTTTTTATCATTTTCTATAATATTTTTTTTATTAAATATCAAATTAAAAGACATAAACAAACAAAATATGCTTAATGATTTTTTTCTCTTGCAAAAATTATTTCCAAACAACATGATTTAATTACGAGTATCTTTTTGTGAGTTTGTAAAAAGAGAAAAAAAATCTTAAGAGGAAAACATGGGTGCAAATTCCTCTCAATATGTATATGAATACAATAAAACTTTGTCTCTTAAAGATGTGAAATAATAAAAATAAAGATATAGAAAGAGAGTGTCTCAAAGTTTCTTGATAATATGCTTAAATGTAGTTTAATGTGATAGTAGGAGAGACATCGATACAAAATATTAATTTATCCTTAATTTTTTTTACTATCGGTAGTGGAATTGCTACTCTTATTGCTATTGGATATACTACTTATCCATCCCTCTACTGATATAAAAAACATTTAGTCCAATATAGAAGAGAGACAACAATATATTGCAATGACATAGAACCAACCATTGTCTTTGGTGAATTTTTATTTTCTTCTCTCCTTTAGAGTTGACATAATATTTGACTAACCTCAGATATTAATTTTTAAAATCCTTAAATGACACGTTATTTAAAATAAATAATTAATTTAATGACTTAATACCTATTCACAATTGACTTAAAACCTAGACATACCATTAAGAGATTTTTTAAGTGAGAAAAATTGATATTGTATTAGAAGCTAGTTTTCATAAGTCTCAAGGGATCTATAGGAAGTTTAAAAGGGATGAAACCTATTTTATATTTTGTAATATATCGATATGTGCAAATTCTCATAAAATATTTATTTAATACGTGTAGGTCTATACAATCTTTAACTATTTTCAAAGCATACAATATATCCATACTAGATATCTGATATATGTCTTCCATCAGAGTGTGATAAAATAGAAAGAAAATAGTCGTTCTCATTCACAATACAATATAGATCTTATTTTTTGAAATGAACTATCTATCATTTAATGAGCATAGTAAGGATTTACTATTAAGATTGGGTTTTCCATTCTATGTGTTATAATAAGGTATCTTTTAGAATAGATTGAGTTGTGAGTTTATATTTGCATTGGACCTCTTTTATGTCTTATAACATGGAACAAAGTAGTTTTAAGGTTAGGATATTTATGGCATCTTTTTATAAAGGTACATGAACACACTTATATAACACTTTATGTCTAAGTATGGTTCATGATTGAATCATTAATTTACTAAAATAGTACACTTGAGTTAGGTGTATATCTTGTACTGTATGGTCTAGGAATGTCTTTTTTGGTACCTAAATTTCTTTTGACATGTTAAAACCTATACGGGATTTCTACTTTTGTAATAAAAAATGGTGCATGTAATGATGATAAACATTCGAGATATTCAAATAATGTGATAGAATTATACTCTATGTGATGACCATTATTATATTTTGTGTAGATAATCATAAAAAATTGCATGATAATTTTTTTACAAGTTTATAAGTAGTATGGTCACTTTTTATTGTTTATTCTTTGAAATCAAGTCAAATTGTGTCACATTAATGTAAGGATAATATTCAATATTACACATGAACATCAATATTACGAAAAGATTATACTTTACTCAAAATATCATCGTCTCTCAATATATCAATCTTATATAAATTATAAATCTCAATTTATATTTCTTAGAAATAATTATATAAAATTTTCACCCTTTCTCAAGATAGTAATCTTATCTAAATTAGAAATTTCAGATTCTATCTCTTAGAAATTAGTATATAAGTCTTGTCCAAGCTATAATTTCCCTAAAAATTATTTAGAACCTATTTTTATATTCTTACCTTGCCACATTAAATAAGTATATGAATCTATTGAAGGAAACTAGTGCCAAGGTTTGATTTTTACTTTCTTTTAGAATTTTTTTCCCAAAATCTAGACATATAATAAGCTCTCATATGAAATAAATTGATGAGAACCTTGGATGAGTTTAAATGGATAAAGGATTGGTAATATTTGATATTAGTTACCCAAATATTTTTATATTATAATAAATAATGAAGAAAAAAAATATTCTACGTATCATAAAGAAGAGAGGTCAATTAAGGGGCAATACTACAAGATAAAAGTGTATGTTCAAAAGAATAAAGATATTCAAGAGGATAAATTTTTTAGGTGGTTTTAGCTCATGGTTCTAAATTCCAAATCTCCTCTAAATCCTGATCAATTATATAAATTACAATGAAATTTTAAAAACATTAGATTTTTTTAGTTTTAAAATTAAACTTAATAGCTCCCTTTTATATTTCATAAGATTTTAAAAGGGGATAATATTTTTTCATTCTATAATGCAATGGTGTCATTAATTAAATCTTTAAATAAAATCATAAAAGTCACCTTGAGAGTATGTGACATGAAAATGAGATATAAGAACTTGTGTTTTCTTTAAGGCATGAGCAATCAATCAAATTTCCTTTCCCAAGCCTTGTGCCATGTGCTTGCAATTACACTCTTAGTTTCCTTCCAAATAATTTAATTTATTGACCATTGATTCTTAATAATATTAAAAATGTAAACTCTTGATGATGAATGAATCCTAGAAATTTATTTGTACTAAGTGTATTTCCTTACCTTATAAAAGGAAAACTATTTCTGTGATGCAGGAGCATCCAGTGGTGTAAGGGAAATCTTGCATCACCCAAAAAAATGAAAGATTTTAATTTCCTGTTAGTTGTTTCTTAGATGTTTTTGCATTTCTAGATACCCCTTTAGCTATTAAAATATTCGAAGCCAAATTTGAGGCCCTTAGAGGCTCCGGATGGGCCCAAAAATTTGCGTGAAAACTTAAAGTAGTTGGCCATAGGCCCTACTTTGTGCCACATCGTCTTTTCGAGAGCTTTCCGAAAAGGCATTATCATTGAAAATCTGACAGTCGGATTAAAAATTATGGCTTCCAGTAATTGGTGCATTTTTTTAGAAATGTGATGATTTTCGAATGTGAATTTAAATTTGAATTTCAAATTATAATTTGGGCGCAAAACCACCAAAAATCAAATTTGAATGTTGTTTTGGCTCCAAATGGGAAAGGAGCTTTATTTATGGGTGATATTTCTGATTTTTGGTAGCTTTTTGGGGAAAGAGTTTGCATGTTGCGAAAGGGGAAAATACTGTAATTTCTGTAATTTTTTGTAGCTTGCATGTATTGCAGAGCTTGAGGATTTGTGATCCTCTACATATAAGAAGTTCCATTATAAATAATAATAAATTTCTCTAGTTGTTGCATCATTTTTTGTGTCTCGGGTTTGCTCCCTCATCATTCTCTTTTTTAAGGGTTGGAAATTATGGATATCTGGTGGACTTGTAAAAAAAATCTCTTTTATTTAGTTTACTTCATGGCTTCAAAATAGTTAGTTGTATTTTTATTTCAAATATTCCTTGATCAATCTTATATTTATTTGTTTTATAAAGATATCTAGTTCATTTTCATGAATATTGGGTGTTTTATGAAGATCATTTTCATGATTTGAAATTTTTTGTTGAAGATAGCACTTTCTTTATAGTGATGCAAGTTATTCCAATTAAACAAAGAATAGTTTATAATTTCATATATGTTTGTTCTGACTTCATGATATTGCAATAAAAGAAATATTTTTAGGGTTTTATAAAAACCCTTCTCTTCCCACTTTATCTAAGTGTGATTTTTGTATACCAGTGATTAGATTAGGATAAAGCATCAAAATATATTAAAATATGATACTTAAAATTATTTCCAACAAAAAATATTTTTAGATTATTTGGATTAGGAAACATTAGTTTTAGGGTTATATGTTAATTTAATAAGATTCATATTTATGGATCTAACCCTTTATTTGTAAGATTCTAGAAAACCATTACTTAAGGACCCATATGAAACAAAAAAGCACAATGAATGACTAGGATACCTTGTATTCATCATTTAAAAATATTTGGAATTTGATTCCTTTCAAAAGAGATAAGATGTTCAACATCTTAAATAAGTTACAAATATGCCAAAGCACTCATCAACAAGATACAAGCTTTACAATGTGGTTAGACACCATCATAAAGAAAATGAAAATGGATACATGTTAGCTAATTAGATTATAAATAATGGTAGATATGTTTAAGGCACCCCTCAAAGGCTAAAAATATATTGGAAACTCTTTTCACATTGCCATAAATTCGGGCCAAGGAGCATGGATTGCTAAAGTAGTTGTCCCATTATGTGATAAAGAATAATAGGACATTCAAGTGATATTTTACCATATACAAAAGATTAATCTTGGACTCCAAATAAAGGAAGGAAATAATTAATCATTAAAATGATTAGGATTTTCCATCTCAAGGAAAAAATAAAGATTAAAATTGTAATACCCCTCATGTTGTTGTTTGGATTTGATATTTTTGTGGTTTTGCTTGATACTTTGAGACTTTGATAGTTACTGTTTATTAGTTGGATTGGTGGATTGGATGGTTTAGACTGCTTGATGACTATGCTACTTTATTTGATGACATGGATATTATGATATGACATTATGGTTACATTTGGTTTGGTGATGTTTAATTTGATTTTAGTAGTATATTGGGATGCAGTGGATTAGTAATCATTTTATGATGATATGATGTGATTAGTTTAGTTTAGCAATGTTACTTTATAATTGATGTTGTAATTGTTATTATAGTTTTGGTGAGGGGACAATGTAGCACCACTCGCTTGCAAGTGCCCTGCTACTCTGCGATTCCTTCTCACAATGTGATGCATTTGATTATATGTATATATACATGTTGTACACACCTTGTTTGTATGCAAGAATTACAGGAACAAAGTCTCGATTCCACCTGCTTCGGCAGGACAGGGCGAGCATCAAATTAACCCAACGGTCATGAAGATGAAATAGAGATGACAAGGAAGTCACCTCATCCCAAGTTTTCCAACCTATTTTATGTTTAGTGGTATTGTGCGTCTTTGACCTTTGTCATTTTTGCATTTTATAATAGTTTGTGTGAAAGTAATTGTGTTATTTGTTTTACGTTGGTTTTGTTGTATGATGTGATTTATATAACTAAATGATTTTAATAAATGTTGCTAATAGTTATTGGAATAGTTTATATTAAAATATAAAAGTCTTAAATTAAAAGTCATGTAATTTATTAAGGATAAATAAATTGACGATGTAAATTAAATTATTTAAAATTGGTATTTAGATAAATTAATGAAAATAGCATGTTGAGGATAATTAATGGAATAAAATAATTAAATAAGTTAAGTTGTGTGAACTGCTAGTATAGTTTGCAAAATCAAAATTAAAACAAAAAAATGTTGTTTGAATAGAAAAAAAAAATCAAGAAAAGAAAGAAAAGAAGAAAAGGACCAATGAATGTTGATACTTTTGGCTAAAAGGCTGGTGATGAAATAGAAAAATTCTTTCAATTTTTATTTTTGAAGTTATTTGAAAAAGAAGAAGATATCTTTTTATTTAATAGCAAAATTGAGAATTTTTCATTCACAGGAAAAATTGGCAGAAGCTTATGTTATCAACCAAAATTGCACCCTATTGAACCTGATGTTCAACACCTCAGTGTAACATGAGAAGACCTCCAAAGCTGTGGGTCACTTATAGACAAAGGTCAACCTCCGGAGAAGGTCGGCTTCCTTGTTGGTTCATCACCTAAAACTACTAATTCTATAAAGGGAAAGGGAGAAGGAGTGCATAAAAATAAAACTAACGCTATGGTGATACACCAAACTGATAAGAGAAATGAGACACTCAGGCTACACTTGAATACTAATGATGAATATGGGTTTGCACAGCTAGATTCTATAGATTATGCATACAAACAGGTTCGACATGTACACACTTTCAAGAAGGAAAAGCAGATTTTCATAAATTAAAAGCTCACGCGCAATTGAGTAAACACAGTTTGTAACCTACATGATACTACTTTTGCAAAGAAAGGCATGCTAACATGAAACAAAGCTATAAGGAAAAGAAAGATTTCACTAAATAGCTTAATGAATCACTAAAAAATGCACAATACTTCACAAGAACCAGAAGGAAAAAAATGAACCATCAATGGTAATCAAGGTAAATTCTATATATCATGCTCAAAATTGAGTTACAAAAGTTTGCTAATCTGAGAAAGGACTGCAAAAGTCACGAACTTTCAAAAAGAATAAGGAGAACTCCTTAAACTCTTTTACAAAGAGGCAAAAAATGCCTTATATACAAAAGTGTGTCTGCCCTTAGGCTTACAAATATATTAGATTTTTGAAATATTTGCCCCTAGATCTTTTGAAGGAAGTTAATGCTACGTCCTTGTTGTCCATGTCGGTGAAGAGTTGCTCCAGGAATGGCCTCCTTGATCTTTTGCAACACATTTACTTCTGGCCCTTGTTTCCACCTTCGAACCTCCTTGCTGAGCTGCTTTGAATGCTCCTGAGGCTCCTATCATTAATCTCTATCCACCCTTGCCAGTTGATATCCTAGCTATCCCTGCGGTCTTCACCCTTATGTTTATCGATGACACCTCTTGGATATCGAATTGATTCATCACTTTATCTCAGAGCATATCCACGTTGCTTTCACTTTTTTGATCTTCCTGACAAGGGTCAAACTACTACGGCTCTCCTATAGCTTCCTTCGATTGTTCGAACAGATGCTACATAGAATCGCCAGACGGTCAAAGGTTATTCAGACGAGATTGCGTGTTGGTGAGACACTAATCGTGTCTCCCCGATGTGATTAGACCTCGTGGCAGCATCGGCAAGACACAAGACTGTTGATGAGATGTCATGGCAAAGCCCCTTCATTCTCCTTGAGCTCCTTCTATTTCGGTGAGACCTCCCGCAATCAGTAGGACATCACTCCAATAGCCAGACGTTACACCGATGTCACCTATGTCGGGGAGACCCTTCATTATCGGTGAGACCTCATGGCGAACACAAACCACTTTCCCTGGGCTCTGGCATTTCTTTTGGTGAGACACTAGCAAGTTGGGAAGACCTCTCACCGAAACCCCATCATTATACCATTAGACCACTCCATCAACGAGACACCCATGTGTCGGTGAGACCTCATGGTGAACTCATCTCTTTCGCTGAGACCTTCTTCTTGTTGGTAGGACATCTCCCTTGGCCACCATCTTACGCTGAGGGCATTCTGCTTTGGTGAGACATCAGCGGTCGCCGAGACGTTACAGCGAGGGCACAAACCTTCGTCGAGACATCACAGCATCACCAAGACATCACAGTGAAGGAAACCATTCTCCCCGATGCCAATCTTTTGGCCAGACTATGGTTGATTGGAAAGACCTCATGCCGAAAATACTTTCCTTTCTGCAAACTCACTTCAATTCGGGGAGACTTCACCCTATCGGTGAGACCTCACGTCGAGATCATCACTTGTCGCTGAGACTTCTTGTCGGAAAGACCTTATGCCAAATTCCTCATCTTCTCGCGAGCTCGGATCCTTTGCCGAAGGCATAACCTTGTACCAAGTGTTTCCTGGTGAACCACTGTCAGCATGACCCTTGCTAGTCACTAAGACATCCCAGTGAGAGCCCCAACTTTCATCGAGACCCTGCATTGGTCGGTGAGGCATCCATTCCTCGGCAAGACCTCTTAGAGATGAAAATGACTGGTCAACTAGGACACAAAATGAAAAGAACCCCTGCTAGTTAGCAAGACAACTGAAAGGTCTTGCCGACCTTATCCTGAGAGGAACTTTATGCCAAACTCAACTGAGGCAAACTTTCAATTGAGCTCCTTGTGAAATGGCATCAGATGCATGACCTGACCCTCAATGCAAATGTCCCATTTGGCCCTAATGAACATCTGAAACATAATTTATCTTGTTTGATTAAGCCCGTAGGTGAAAATTGGGCAACATTTCTGGTGACGTTTGCTAGATCTTTGCCTGCTAAACATGAAAACTAGTAGCCTAGGCTTATCCGTTGGGCATGGAGTCATTAGGAAAACCTCAAAAATAGACCCATGGAAACTTTGTACATGGCTACAACTCAGTTGAGATTCATTAAAGTAGGTCAGGATACCTAGAAAATTATTGAAAATAGGAAAAAATTGAAGTGAAACTATTTACTATGTTGGGACAACACTTAGGGAATGAAAACTGCATCTAAACCTACCCTACACTAACCAGTAAAAATTGGTCAAACAAAACCATTCACATGATGGTTGAAATAGCTGCCCTTTCTCCTCAATATGCAATGACTCTTAAGCTTAATGGCAGTTGAATAAAGATGGTACACTGAAAAATGTTTAAAAATGCAATGCACTGCCTCATGAAAGAGGGTAACAAGTTCACTTACCTCTTTAAATTGATCATATGCATTTGTATTTAAAGGAGGATAAGTAAATTGAACACACTCTTTTTCAACTGCAAGTACATCCTTCATGCCACTTTTAGCTGTGGCTCCATGTGTGAGTGCTTGATTAACCATTGGCGCTTCATTAAAATCCATCTAGGCTAAATCTCTAATCAGACAGCCCCTTGTAAAGACAAAAATTGAGCTCTCCTTGCTAGTCTCTTGCCCATTCACTATTGTTTTATAACCTTGGCTAGAAAAGTCTAACCCTTGGGATTGACTTAGTGAGAAAAAAGAAGCTTCTTCAGTAAGCTCAAATTATTCATGATTAACTTCATCAAGAGGTATTAGTTCAACACTCAAATTAGTATAGAAAGCTTCTAAATCATTCCAAAACATATCCTCTTCACTGTCTTCTTTACTTTTCTGAACATAAGGACTAATTTCACGCCTAAAGTGGTCAACATCTAGCTTTGATAAAGCATCTAAATCACCCCCTTGGCAAGACAATAAGTCTAGTTCAGGGACTTGTTCAACTTGATGGGTATTTTCATGCACATCAAAACACAGCTCTCCCTGAACAGTGCTACTTAAACCCCCTTGCTCGCAAGTAAAGACTTCAAACTCACCTTCACCCTTATGCAACAATAAATCAGCATTACCTCCATTAGCCTCATGTTGGTCCAATTCTTCATCCTTGTCAATGAAGTAAGGTATATCATCAAGTGAGAAGATTAACTCTACCTTTTGATTCTCAGCTATGTCCATTACAACAAGCTGCTCAACCTGATTCTCCTCACCTTCTTGCAAAAGTTTAGATTCCTCATTTTCCAGTGTCGAGCAAAACTTAGCAATTACCTCCTCCCCATCAAGCTAAGAGAAAAGAGATAGTCCCTTATCCCAAGCTATAAATTGACCTTTCTTAACAGCTACTTCCATTTCATCCTCTTGTCGTCCAACTTGAACTTGAGAGATTTCCTCCTGTTCAATTATTCGCTGCTGCAATTGATGACACTTAATGGCTAAATGCAAAGGATTCACATTCTTAAGATTTTCCTAGAGGATTAACTTATCTTGATCAATAAGTTGCTCTTCCTCTACCTTCTGAACATTAGGGCTTAGTTCCATTTGAATGTCTGATAATGGAGTCTCACAGGGTTGAACGCATGTTCCCTTCCAACTTGGAATTTCAAAACTAGAAGAATGACTTGAAAACTTAGAAAGTAAGTTTTGCTTAAAGCTTGAAAATTTGAACCTAGGAATTTCCTCTTGGACAGGTTGTTCAGGAACATGGAAGGCTGTTTGAAACTCCTGCTTTTGTTTTTGTGCAAGTAAGCCTTTTATTTGCTCTTCTTTAGCTGCAATTTGTCTAGCAGCAACCTCTTGTTCATACTCTTGGACCTCCATATCCTGTTGATATTGAACATAAGCTTGACAAGCAAGCTCCTCCTGTTGACTATTGACCTCCTGCTGATTTTCAATCTCCAACATTTGTATTTGAAAATCAATGATTATGTCATCGATGCACATGTTGTTAACTCTTTGAGATTGGGCATGTGAACAAACATGTTGGTTGACATTATGATGGTTTTGCTAAGACTATTGTTAGACATATATAGGTTGATGCACAAACTGAGCAGGGGTGGGAGGGTGGAAAACTTGTGGGGAATATTGATAATCTCCTGTAGCAAAGATACTTGGACTAAAAAAAGCTGCATACTCATTTTGAAATGGCTGATAATTGGGTATATAAGCAAATTTTCATGAAATGAGGGATGATTAGTAGTTTCATGACAAGCTGGATCATAGAGCGTGTCTTCATAGAATTTAGACATTTTGGAGCATTCATAGAAACTGGAAATGCATTAAAATTTCTTGTAAAACAAGAAAACTAGATCTGATTTTCAGGAAATAAGAACATACCAGCACTTAATCTGCTTGAAACCAGTTGTTATTCTCTTGAAGTCACCAGGTATGTAAAGAAAATTCCTCATAAAGGCTGAGACTACTGATGCACACACCAAACAACAACAATAAAATGCATAAACATGAACTGAGAAGTAGTTCACTGTCCCACCGAGCGTGCTAAAACTGTTATCAACAAAAATTGCACCTTGTTGAACCTGATGTTCAACACCTCAGTGTAACATGGGAAGACCTCCAAAGCTGTGGGTCACTTATAGACAGAGGTCAACCTCAAAAGAAGGTCGACTTCCTTGTTGGGTCATCACCTAAAACTACTGATTCTATAAAGGGAAAGGGAGAAGGAGTGCATAAAAATAAAACTAATGCTATGGTGATACACCGAACTAATAAGAGCAATGAGACACTCAGGCTACACTTGAATACTAATGATGAATATGGGTCTGCATAACTAGATTCTGTAGATTATGCATACAAACAGGTTCGACATGCACACACTTTCAAGAAGGAAAAACATATTTTCACAAATTAAAAGCTCATGTGAAATTGAGTAAACACAGTTTGTAACCTACATGATAATACTTTTGCAAATAAAGGCATGCTAACATGAAACAAAGCTATAAGGAAAAGAAATATTTCACTAAATAGCTTAATGAATCACTAAAAAATGCACAATACTTCACAAGAACCAGAAGGAAAAAATGACTATCAATGGTAATCAAGGTAAATTCTATATATCATGCTCCAAATTGAGTTACAGAAGTTTGCTAATCTGAGAAAGGACTGCAAAAGTCATAGAATTTTGAAAAGCATAAGGAGAACTCCCCGAACTCTTTTACAAAGAGGTAAAAAATGCCTTATATACAAAAGTGTGTCGGCCCTTAGGGCTTACAAAAATATTAGATTTTTGAAAGATTTGCCCCTAGATCTTTTGAAGGAAGTTAATGCTACGTCCCTGTTGTCCATGTCGGTGAAGAGTTGCTCTAGGAATGGCCTCCTTGATCTTTTGCAACGCATTTACTTCTAGTCCTCGTGTCCACCTTCGAACCTCCTTGCCAAGCTGCTTTGAATGCTCCTGAGGCTCCTATCATTAATGTCTATCCACCCTTGCCAGTTGATATCCTAGCTGTCCCTACGGTCTTTGCCCTTCTATTTATCAATGACACCTCCTGGATATCGAACTAATTCATTGCTTTATCTCAGAGCAGATCCACGTTGCTTTCATTTTGTTGATCTTTCTGATAGGGGTCAAACTACTATGACTCTCTTGTAGCTTCCTCTGATTGGTCGCATAGATCCTACACAGAACCGCCATATGGTCAAAGGTTATTCAGATGAGATCGCATGTCAGTGAGACACTAATCATGTCTCCCCGATACGATTAGACCTCGCAGCAACATTGGCAAGACACAAGATTGTCGGCGAGACATCACGGTGAAGCCCCTTCATTCTCCCCGAGCTCCTTCTATTTCAGTGAGACCTCCCACAACTGGCAGGACATCACTTCGATGCCCAGATGTTACACCGATGTCACCTATGTTGAGGAGACCCTTCGTTATTGGTGAGACCTCATGGTGAACACAAACCACTTTCCTCGGGCTCTGGCATTTCTTTCGGTGAGACACTAGCAAGTCGGGAAGACCTCTCGCCAAAACCCCATCATTATACCGCTAGGCCACTCCATCGGCGAGACACCCATGTGTCAGTGAGACCTCATGGTGAACTCATATCTTTCACCAAGACCTTCTTCTTGTCGGTAGGACATCTCTCTGGGCCACCATCTTACGCCGAGGGCATTCTACTTCAGTGAGACATCAGCGGTCGCCAAGACGTTACAGCGAGGGTAGAAACCTTTGCCGAGACATCACAGCTTCACCGAGACATCACAGCGAAGGAAACCATTCTCCCTTACGCCAATCTTTCGATAAGATTGTGGTTGATCAGCAAGACCTCACGCCGAAAATACTTTCCTTTCTGCACACTCGCTTCAATTCGTGGAGACTTCACCCTATCGGTGAGACCTCACACTGAGATCATCACTTGTCATCGAGACTTCTTCTTGTCTGCAAGACCTCATGCCGAATTCCTCATCTCCTCACGATCTCGTATCCTTCACCGAAGGCATAACCTTGTACTGAGTGCTCCCCAGTGAACCACTATCGGCATGACCCTTGATAGTCACCGAGACATCCTAGCGAGAGCCCCAACTTTCACCAAGACCCTGCATTAGTCGGTGAGGCCTCCTTTCCTCGGCAAGACCTCTTAGTGATGAAAATGACTAGCCGAACGGGACACAAAATGAAAAGAACCCTTGCTAGTTGGCAAGACAATTGAAAGGTCTTGCCGACCTTATCCTAAGAGGAACTTTATGCCAAACTCGACTGAGGAAGACTTTCAACTAAGCTCCTTGTGAAATGGCATCAGATGCATGACCTAACCCTCAATGCAAATGTCCCATTTGGTGATTATGAACATCTGAAACATAATTTATCCTGCTTGATTGAGCCTGTAGGTGAAAATTGGGCAACACCTTCAAAATATGAGTTCTGGAAAAATTGGATCCTCTCTTATTTTCTCTATTTAATTGTTTCTCTTTCATTGTTCTGGAGGGGAGGCTCTTCTGAATTAAAATATTAGATTAGAAAATTGATCAAGGAAACTGGTGGAGAAGTTCTCAAGAAAGGAAGGGGAACTCTTTGAAAAGGATATTTGGAATCAAGAAAAGCTTCATCAATTCTTCAACAAGTGTAGGACTCTAGGTTCCATTCTATTTCTTTGATTTCTCTGAATCAGTAAAAATAAATATGTTCTCTATAAAGGAAAAACCTTTTGAATTTTAAAATTTATTGGGTAGCAAACCAATGAAAGAAATTGATTTGGGTCTTTGAAAATGTCTAGTATTTTTATGATTTTGTTATGGAAAATTGTTTCCCCTCTGAGATAAATGGGTTTTTGAATATATATATATAGGTGCCTTTGGATATATATATACATATGAATATATTTATTAGTTTTCTTCTAGAAGATGTTCTTGATAATATATATATACACACACACATTAGAGTGATATATATATATATATATATATTTATTTATTTATTTAAATATTATATTCCTTTTTTTGCGAAATTCGCAGCGGGCCAAAATTTATATTACCGGCGGATAAGGTTACATTTTTTTTTTTTTGAAATTTTTTTATGTAATTTTTGGGAGGGACAACGCTGGCTGTACACCCCCCATTTCCTTCCTTGGGCCAAAAATGGTGCGCTACCCACAATATTCTTAATGACTATTGTGCACAATGCACAACAGTCATTAAGACTGTTGTACACAACCCACAGACCTCACTATTGTATACGGCCTGGGTAAGGCTAAAAGGCTTTAAATCATCGTCATTTGATTTATGGTCTATATATATACATTGTTCTATCATTGGGATAACCCAGAAGTATGGCTTGAGAAATAATAAATAGTATATTCATGTATAAACAATTTATATATATAGATATTTATATGCAGTTATATATATGTGTGTGTGTGTATATATATATATATAATATAAATGTAAAGATATATTGATTCTTTTATGATTGTGAAATTATGAATATGACTATAATTTATTCATGGAAATAGTCAAATTGTATTCATAACAGAATTATTATTAAAATGTTATCTTCAAAATTATTTCATTGAATTGGGAAATAAATCTTATTGGATAATTGCAAATGAAATAAATCAAATTGTGGATATTGTTATGTTACTTGCATTATGGAATCTTGTTAGATTGATTTGGTTATTTTTCCTTATCATTATGTTATCGGTTTGACTTGTTCGGTGTGGGAACTCAATTTGGTTTAGGAATCCGTTTAGGGATATTGTGTACCTTAGGCTTCTAGAGGCTTGATTTCATTGTTAATTGATGTTTCTCTTTTCAAGTGCTCTTGATGTGGAAAGTTATTTGGTATCATTATTTTGAAAGGGTTGTATGGGATTTTGTTGAAACTCTGTTTGTGTGCCTTTTAGTGAGATAGATAATGCCTTGCATGTCATCTGTTGAGATTTAATGCTCTATTCTTTATGGTACAACCCTTGATTTTGATTATGTTTAGGGTCTCTAGGGAGAGTGGCTCTTTGTCAGGGCCGACGCCTCAAAAGGAGGAAGTGATCAGGATAACCCACGTAATATTTTGATTAACAAGTGAAAACCTAATAATAGAACTTAGGGGGATGGGTAGTAATAACATAATAAGATAATCTTGGATACCTCATCTATCCATTAGGGCTATTGTAGACTAATGGTAGACTGAGAAGGCCGTGGTTGGAAAGTCATTACCTCATCCTTAGGAGAGGTTAATGGCTCCACATGAGTCACCCTACGGGGTCGGTGCATCAAGTAGGAGGAAGGGCTAGGATAACCATAGATGGGGGCTGTCGCCTCATGTAGGAGGAAGGGCCAAGATAACCCATGTAGGGCTATGCAATGACACTCTCCACTAGTTTCCCTTATGCTTTGCTTTTTTGGTTGCCTCTAGAAGTGTGTTATGATTGTTGTCTTGGATTTACTTTGTAAGTGGTTAATGGTTGTTTCCTTTGATTGATCTGTGTTATGTTTTATGGCTTGGCATGTATTATGATTGGATCTTGGTTGTTATTGTTTATGATCTATTTAATCTCTTGTTGTTGCTATTGGAGTTATTGTTACTACGTTATTCTTTGTTGGAGTTAGTCTTGTTGGAATTCTTGGTCACGGTCACTTCCTTGTCACCTCTGAGCATGGGGGGGTGGGTTTTCCTAAAACCCATGTGGTCGGGTGGAACGTGCTCCGCACCCGTTGGGTTCCCCATCAACGTTCGTTCTTCACAGTATCCTTCAGGTGGAGATTGTACTAGTTATTCATCTTGTATTACAGATATTCCAGTATGATGTATCTATCTCACATGTATGGGAGGTTTTATTGTATCTCATGTATTGTGAACATGTTATATGTATTCAAAGATGATGTAATGTAAATGAAATCTTGTAGTCATTCATGATTTATGAGATTTATTATGGTTTGTAGCATGTGATGTATTTATACTTATGCTTATGGATATATGGATGTTATCTTTTGTAAATGGTTATTTTAATGCTTGTGATGGATGTAAGATTAATTAAGTTATTCAGCTTTATTTGTATCTTTCGTTATGGGTTGGTTTATGCGATGTGACCTCGCGTGCCCCAAAGGACTTAGATGTTCATTATTTTATCGGGTAATGCAATTATGTTTAATGGTTCATCATATGTTTACTTTGTATTATTTAAAAAAAAAATGTGTGCATTGTTGTTGTGCTTTGGGGTTTGCACAATGGGCATCACAACTTGGTATCAGAGCTAGGTTTGCAAATGTTGGGGTTTCTGGGTAGTTATGTCCATTAGGTAACCTTTGTGTTTGACTCTTGAGCTCACTTGTACCTTTATCTTGTTGCACAAAAATATGCCTCGAGGTAGAGGACATGGCTGAGGAAGAGACCATGGTGTTGGTCGTAGAGAAAACTGGAAAAGTCCATCAGCTCCAAGTTCCCATGGTTTAGAGCATGAGGAATGACAGAGTCCTCAAAACAATCTATTAGGTGGTGGTCAAAACCCATAACAGCCTAGTTTAGATGGTTAGTTGCAGCACCTTCTAGAGGAGATTCTTGATCGGTTGGGACCCAAGCCGGAGGAGGAACAACAGGTCAAGAGAGAAAGGGAAAGGTCACTAAGGTAGAGGGAAATAACGACAGATCAAGATGCAGTGCTAGCTAGTCATATGAGAGATTTGATGAGAGCACACCCACCTACATTCAACAGTTCTCAAGGAGGTCTGGAAGCAGAAACATGGTTAATTGACTTGGATTGATGCTTCACGATGCACCCCTATGGTAGCAATACCAAAGATCAGTGCGTAATCATGCATCTGCGAGGCTTCACATCCACTTGGTGGCAGCTGGAAGAGAAAAAGTTACACCTGGATATCAACATGGTCACGTGGGAGTTATTTCTGGATAGGTTCAGGGCTCACTTCCTTTCAAATCATTGGAGGAAATGCAGGGAAGATGAGTTTCATGACCTTAAGCAAATTTTGATGTCCATTGAACAGTATGAGTGACAATTCTATGAATTGAAGCAGTATGCAGGGATCAACCATGATGAAGGGATGTTAGTGCAACATTTTGTTCAGGGCTTAAATGCTTGAATTAGTGGTGGCGTGCGAGTCTTCAAACTGAAAACAATGGAAATTGTGGTTGAAAAGGCTCAATTGGTAGAAGAAAATTTGGCCATGGCCTTGGGTGGTCACATTGGAGTGTAGATTGGCAATGTGCCTACACCTAGTTTTAGCACTCACGGAGGTCAGACACAGGGTGCAGGATCTTCTAGGAACTGGTATGCACCCTCCAAAAGGGGTTAGCAGCAGCAATAGCATTAGTAGTAGCAGTCACAACTGAAGCATAAAAACTCTTAATCTCAACAAGGTGGCAATTCTCAGTTTCTTAGGGATCAGAACCAGAACTGAGCTCGATAGGAGTGTTTTGAGTAGCCTACACCTAGTTTTCAGTCAGCTCTGAGTCAAGGAAGTTTTTAGCAATCAAATGCTCCATCAAGGGGTAGAGGATTTGGCAGAGGTACTGGTTGCTACTCAAGTGGGTAGTAAGGGAATATCGCTAGATTATGTCCACAAAAAAGTGCCTTAGGATTTAATCAGAGACTAGCTAGGTCAGAGCCAATAGTGGGTGACGCTGGAAGAGCTCATCGTGTCTTTGTGATAGTGGATAATTGATAGGAAGACCACCAGAGCACCGTTGTTGAGACAACAGGTGTGTTGCATTAACACTAGTATTTCTATACTCTTTGATTCTGGTGCATCTGATTCTTTTATATCTCCTTTAGTAGTTGAGTGATATGAGCTGGTGGCAACTAGTCAAGGCATAAAATGGTAGGTTGAATTGGCCTCAGGGTCAAAGGTTGTTGGTGAGAAGCTTGTGCAAGGATGTAGTTTGGATATAGGGGCATTGGCAACTAAGGTGGACCTCTGAATCCTACTACTTGGCTCATATGATGTCATCTTGGGTATGGATTGGTTGAGTGCACATCATGTCATGATAGACTGTCATCATAAAGCAGTGCAGTGCATTGATGATTATGGAAAGGAGGTGGAGATTGTGGGTATTCAAAGGCCCATCTCATTGTGAATGATCTCTGCCATGCAGTTAAAAAGGTATTTTTGATAGGGTTGTCAGCTTTTTGCAATATCAATGAGTGATCTGGAGTCTGAGGATAGTTGAGGGGTGTCATTGGATGATTACCCTCTCCTTAATTATTTTTTTGATGTTTTTCCAGGTGAGATACCTGGTATGCCACCAAAACGGGATATAGATTTTAGGATTGATCTGGTACCTGAAGCTGAGCCGATATCTTGAGCTCCATATCAGATGACAACGTAGGAACTTCAAGAACTCCATCTACAACTGGAAGAGTTGTTAGCTAAGGGTTTTATCCACCCAAGTGTTTCCCCTTGGGGAGCACCTATGATATTCGTAAAGAAGAAGGATGGTTCTCTCTGCTTATGTATTGATTATAGGTAGTTGAATAAAGTAACGGTGAAGAACCAATATCTCTTTCCCATAATTAATGATCTTTTCGATCAGATAAAAGGGGTGAAGGTATTTTCTAAGATTGATCTCAAATTGAGATATCATCAGTTGTGGATTGTGGATGCAAATATTCATAAAACAACATTTCACACTTATTATGGTCATTACGAGTTCACTGTGATGTTGTTTGGGTTAACAAATGTACCTTTAGTCTTCATGAGCTTGATGAATGTGGTGTTTCCTACATATTTGGATAGATTTATCCTTGTGTTTCTAGATGATATTCTGATTTATTCCAGGTCTATGGAAGAGCATGAGGAACATCTAAAACAGGTGCTATAGTGCTTGAGGGATAATCAATTATTTTCCAATCTAGAAAAGTGTGAATTTTATAAGACTGAAGTTCAATATTTGGGCCATGTGATTTTAGGTGAGGGAATTTTAGTTGATCCTGCAAAGATTCAGTCCATTTTGGATTGGCCCGCACCCTCAAATGTCTCAGAAATTCATAGTTTTATGGGACTTGCTAGCTATTATCGGTGGTTCATCTAAGGTTTTTCAAGGATTGCCCATCCTATCACCTCTCTCCAAAGGAAGGGAAAGAGATTTCTTTGGTTTGATCAATGTCAGTTAGCATTCCAAACTCTTAAGGAAAAACTAACTAGTGCACCAATCTTAGTAGTACCGGATCTGATAGAAGAATTTTTTGTTTGTATGGATGCTTCTTTGGAAGGCTTAGGGGTTGTTTTGATGCAAGAAGGGTGAGTGATTGCGTATGAATCCTAGAAACTTAAGGATCATGAATTGAACTACCCCACACATGACCTTGAGTTGTCCGCAGTTGTACATGCTTTGGTAAGATGGAGGCACTTCCTTTTAGGGCATCGGTTTGAGTTGCATATAGATCATCGTAGTTTACAATACATCACGTAGCCAAACCTGAATGCAAGATAGAGGAGGTGGATGAAATTCTTGTGCGAATATGATTTTGAAGTAAAGTATATCCAGAGCAAAGAGAATGTGGTGGTAGATGCATTGAGTCAACACAAGCATGAGATTTCTATTGTGGCTCTTGAGGTTGATTTGAGGAGTCAGATCCTCGCAACTCTTCCTTCAGATAATTGGTATCAAGAGGTGAAATCTAAGATTGAGTCGAGTAGAGCTCTGGAAGGAAAATTTATTGGATACTCGTTGGATTCTGATGGTGTTTTGCACTATGTAGGACAAATGTATGTTCCTCTTGTAGAGGGTCTTCACACCCTAATCTTGATTGAAGCCCATTGGGCACCTTATGCGGCACACCCCGAAGTTAAGAAAATGTATGCGGATCTTCGATCGTTATATTTTTGGGCAGGATTGAAGTGTGATATCACCAATTTTGTGGCTAGATGTCTAGAATGTTAGAGGGTTAAGGCTGAGCATCATCATCTGGCAGGTTTGTTGCAGCCTCATCTTGTTCCAGAATGGAAGTGGGACATTATCTCTATGGATTTCATTATCGGCTTGCCTATGTCTTCCAGGCCGGACAACGCTATCATGGTCACTGTTGAAAGGATGACCAAGGTAGCCCATTTCTCTCCTATATAATCTTCCTATACTGCTTCTTTGGTAGCCAAGGTGTTCATGGAGGACATTGTTCGTTTGCATGGGATATCGTGAAGAATCATTTTTGACAGAGACCTGGTATTCACATTTGTGCTATGGACATCTTTGTAGCATTCCTTAGGGACTCAATTGAATTTTAGTTCTGCCTACCATTCAGAGACAGATGGTGAAATTGAGAGAGTAAATCAAGTGCTTGAGGATATGCTTTGCATGTATGTCATGGACCAACAATCACGTTGGGAAGATTATCTACACTTGGTCAATTTTTCCTACAATAATGGTTACCATTTTTGATTGAAATGGCTCATTTTCAGGCTTTATACGGTCATCCTTGTCGTACCCCTTTGAGCTGGGATCGATTAGAGGACAGGGTTCTTCTTGAACCAGAAATGCTTCAAGATATGGAGCAGTAGATAGCTCGCATCTGAGAGCATCTTGTTGCAGCTCAAGAAAGGCAAAAAAAGTATACTAATGCACACAGAGTTGATCTGCAATTTGCAGTTGGAGATCAAGTGTTTCTTCGAGTTCATCCACGGAAGAGCCCTATTTGTTATGGAAAGGGTTCTAAGCTTGTGCCTCACTTTGTTGGGCCATTTGAGGTGTTAGAAAGAATTGGTCATGTTGCCTACTGCCTCGCCTTGCCACCCAGCATGTCGTAGATTCATGATGTTTTTCATGTTTCAGTCCTTAGACCATATTTTCCTGATGTTACTCACGTACTTGATTGGAATGCTCTACAGGTTGAGGATGGGTAACTAGCTCTCAAGCCCATGGTCATGTTGTAGCATAGGAGACTCGCCCTCAGAGGCAAGGATATTGAGCAGGTGCGGGTCCAGTGGGACCCCAATGATGAGACTTCATCAACATGGGAGGATTCCTCTCGTATTAGGGAATCCTATCCATACCTGTTTACTGGCTTCCATGAGTAAGCCAAATTCATGGGGCGGAGGATGTAATACCCCTCATGTTGCTATTTGGATTTGATATTTTCTATGGTTTTGCTTGATACTTTGAGACTTTTATAGTTACTATTTATTGGTTGGATTGGTGGATTGGATAGTTTAGACTAATTGATGACTATGCTACTTTATTTGATGACATGGATATTATGATATGAAATTATGGTTACATTTGGTTTGGTGATGTATAATTTGATTCAGTAGTATATTGTGATGCAGTGGATTAATAATCATTTTATGATGATATGATGTGATCAGTTTAGTTTAGCAATGTTACTTTATACAAGTGATGTTGTAATTGTTATTATAATTTTGGTGAGGGGATAGTGTAGCACCACTCACTTGTGAGTGCTCTACTATGCTGCAATTCCTTCTCACGGTGTGATGCATTTGATTATATGTATATATACATGTTGTACACACCTTGTTTGTATGCAGGAATTACAAGAACAAAGTCTCGATTCCACCTGCTTCGGCAGGATAGGGTGAGCATCAAATTAACCCAATGAACATGAAGTTGAAACATAGATGCCAAGGAAGTCACCTCGTCCCAAGTTTGCCAACCTATTTTATGTTTAGTGGTATTGTACGTCTTTGACCTTTGTCATTTTTGCATTTTATAATAGTTGTTTGTGTGAAAGTAATTGTGTTATTTGTTTTACGTTGGTGTTGTTGTATGATGTGATTTATATAACTAAATGATTTTAATAAATGTTGATAATAGTTATTGGAATAGTTTATATTAAAATATAAAAGTCTTAAATTAAAAGTCATGTAATTTATTAAGGATAAATAAATTGAAGGTGTAAATTAAATTATTTAAAATTGGTATTTAGATAAATTAATGAAAATAGCATGTTGAGGATAATTAATGGAATAAAATAAATAAATAAGTTCAATTGTGTGAGCTGCTAGTATAGTTTTGCAAAATCAAAATTAAAACAAAAATAAGGTTTGAATAACAGAAAACAAAAAAAAAAAAAAAAAAAAAAAAAAAAAAAAAAGGAAAGAAGAAAAGGACCAATGAATGTTGAGATTTTTGACTGAAAGGCTGGTGATGAAATAAAAAACTTCTTTTAATTCTGATTTTTGGAGTTTTCGAAAAATAAGAAGATATCTTTTTATTTAATAGAAAAATTGAGAATTTTTCATTCACGGGAAAAATTAATAGAAGCTTCAAAATATGAGTTCCGGAAAAATTGGATCCTCTCTTTTTTTCTCTATTTAATTGTTTCTCTTTCATTGTTCTAGAGGGGAGGCTCTTCTAAATTAAAATATTAGATTAGAAAATTGATCAAGGAAACTGGTGTAGAAGTTCTGAAGAAAGGAAGGGCAACTCTTTGAAAAGGCTATTTGGAATCAAGAAAAGCTTCATCAATTCTTCAGCAAGTGTAGGACTCCAGGTTCCATTCTATTTCTTTGATTTCTCTAAATCACTAAAAATAAATATGTTCTTTGTAAAAGAAAAACCTTTTGAGTTTTAAAATTTATTGGGTAGCAAACCAATGAAAGAAATTTCATTTGGGTCTCTGAAAATGTCTAGTATTTTTATGATTTTGTTATGGAAAATTGTTTCCCCTATGAGATAAATGGGTTTTTGAATATATATATTCATATATATAAATATATATATATATACATACATACATACATACATACATACATATATATATATATATATCCAAAGGCATATATATAGATATATTATGTACATATGAATATATTTATTAGTTTTCTTGCAAAAGATGTTCTTAATAATATATATATATATATATTTATTTATTTAAATATTATATTCCTTTTTTTTACAAAATTCGTAGTAGGCTGGAATTTATATACCGGCAGATAAGGTTATATTTTTTTTTGTTTGAATTTTTTTTATGTAATTTTTTGGGAGGGACGACGCTAGCTGTACCCCCCCATTTCCTTCCTTGGGTCGACAATGGTGCACTACCCACAACAGTCATTAAGACTGTTGTATGCAGCCCACATACCCCCTTGTTGTATACAGCGTGGGTAAGGCCGAAAGGCTTTAAATAGTCACCGTTTGATTTATGGTTTACATTCGCTGATTTATTTAATACATATATATATATTGTTATCCCAGTGATAGAACAATATATATATACATATATATATGTGTGTGTGTGTGTGTGTGTGTGTGTGTGTGTGTGTGTATAATATAAATGTAAAGATATATTGATTCTTTTATGATTGTGAAATTACGAATATGATTGTAATTTATTCATGGAAATAGTCAAATTGTATTCATAACAAAATTATTATCAAAATATTATCTTCAAAATTATTTCATTGAATTGGGAAATAAATCTTATTGGATAATTGAGAATGAAATAAATCAAATTGTGGATATTGTTATGTTACTTGCATTATGGAATCTTGTTAGACTGATTTGGTTATATTTCCTTATCGTTATGTTATCGTTTTGACTTGTTCGATGTGGGAACCCAGTTTGGTTTAGGAATCCGTTTAGGGATATTGTGTACCTTAGGATTCTAGAGGCTTGATTTCATTGTTAATTGATGTTTCTCTTTTCAAGTGCTCTTGATGTGGAAAGTTATTTGGTATCATTATTTTGAAAGGGTTGTATGGGATTTTGTTGAAACTCTATTTGTGTGTCTTTTATCGAGATGGTTAATGCCTCACATGTCATCTATTGAGATTTAATGCTCTGTTATGGGGTCTCCAAGGAGATTGGCTCTTTGTGGGGGCCGACGCATCAAAAGGAGGAAGGGCTCAGGATAACCCACGTAAGAGTTTGATTAACAAGTGAAAACCTAATAATAGAACTTAGGGGGATGGGTAGTAATAACATAATAAGATAATCTTAGATACCTCGTCTATCCATTAGGGCTATTGTAGACTAATGGTAGACTAAGAAGGCTATGGTTGGCAAAGTCATTACCGCATCCTCGGGAGACGTTAACGGCTCTGCATGAGTCACCCTATGGGGTCGATACCTCAAGTGGGAGGAAGGGCTAAGATAACCATAGATGGGGGCCGATGTCTCATGTAGGAGGAAGGGCCAGGATAATTCATGTAGGGCTATGCGATGGAACTCTCCACTAGTTTCCCTTATGCTATGCTTTCTTGGTTGCGTTTGGAAGTGCGTTATGATTGTTGTCTTGGATTTACTTTGCAAGTGGTTAATGGTTGTTTCCTTTGATTGATTTGTGTTATGTTTTATGGCTTTGCGTTTATTATGATTGGATCTTGGTTATTGTCATTTATGATCTATGTAATCTCTTGTTGTTGCTATTTGAGTTATTGTTACTACGTTATTCTTTTTTGGAGTTAGTCTTGTTGGAATTCTTGGTCATGGTCACTTCCTTGTCACCTCTGAGCACGGGGGGTGGGTTTTTCTAAAACCCACGTGGTCAGGTGGAATGTGCTCTGCACCCATTGGGTTCCCCATCAACGTTCGTTCTCCACAATATCTTTCAGGTGGAGCTTGTACTAGTTATTCATCTTGTATTACAGATATTCCAGTACGATGTATCTATCCCACATGTATGGGAGGTTTTATTGTATCTCATGTATTGTGAACATGTTATGTATTAAAAGATGATGTAATGTAAATGAACTCTTGTAGTCATTCATGATTTTTGAGATTTATTATGGTTTGTAGCATGTGATGTATTTATACTTATGCTTATGGATATATGGATGTTATCTTTTGTAAATGGTTATTTTAATGTCTATGATGGATGTAAGATTAGTTAAGTTATTCAGTTTTATCTATAGCTTTAGTTACGGGTTGGTTTATGCGATGTGACCTTGTGTGCCCCAAAGGACTTAGATGTTCATGATTTCATCGTGTAATGTAATTATGTTTAATGGTTCATCACACATTTACTTTGTATTATTTAAAAAAAAATGTGTGCATTGTTATTGTCCTTTGGGGTTTGCACGACAGGCATCACAAAAATACTAAGGAATAATTGGGATCCCAAGTTGTAAAGTTGACAATCTATTTACAGTGCCTCATAGGTCACATGCATTATGAATCATCTACTCTTTCCCTCTTAAAAGGATGAGATAAAAAAATTGTAGATAAGAAGAGAGATGGGAGGAGTGGTTCAAGCTACTAGATCTTGGATAGGTAGCTTGATAACATAGAGAAGAGAATAGTCAAAAGAGAAGTAAGAATTTATCATGAAATTAATGATAAGCTTAGTGTCTTGCTAAATTTGAAGAAAATATTGATGATGAGTTAATAATTCTAGATGACAATCTATCAAGCTACGAAAGTAAATATTACAATTATGATTCTCTACTCTCGTATCAAATGATAAAATTCCCAATGGAAATTTAGAGCTTATATTTAAGTGGTTAAAGGCTACCAAATGATGAATCAAATTTCTACAAGAGTGAAATATATTTTTTTTTTTGGATAAGCAACAATGGTGGAGATCTAAGTCTTCATTGAGGCTATTCCATGCAAATTCTTTGAAAATATTAATAAGGTTAGCCCCATAAACCATTAAAAAATAATTTGTTGAATTTATAAAGAAAAATATAATAGAAGAAGTGATTGATGAGGATAAAATTATCTTTCAACTCATTTGAGGCATACGTAACAGAGTTGAAGAAATTTCCGAAGTATATTGCAAATATTTTCATGTCAATGAAACTATAATTTTTATACTCGCATGCTCCTATTTTCAACATGGTAAAGGATTCACTCAAAAGGTTATACAAATTTTTTTAAGAAAATAATTTAGAAGGTAAAAGGAATGAAGAAAAAGAATGAGATAAGAATCCAAAAGATGAGTAAAAAAGATAATGACAACTAAATGACTATCGAATTTCTCTTGGATTTTAATATTAAAATATAAAGTCTCAAAATAAATTATTTAATACAAAAAATGAATGCCCATATTTGTGAAAGTACATATAGTAGAAAAATATTAGTTCATTGAAAAAAGTGCTTTGTAAGGTTAAGACAAAATTCAAAGCCACTAGGAATGTGTAAATGTGTTGTATATATTTGATAAATGGGTAGGTATATTTTAGGGGTGGATATTTTTTTGGACCAAAATTTAATTTCAAATTATTAGTAGCCATGATATCAAATTATTCTTGACTTTTGATATACTATAATTTAATACTAGTGCCTAGGTAGTTAAATTGTGTTGTGATGTACTTTGGGGCTTCTTTATCTATAAATGGGAAGTTTTTGTGTGGTGAAATGATTATTGTCTCTATTCCCTTGATATAATATTTTATTTTAACTTTCTCTTCTATTTATAATTTGAGTGCTCAATCAATGAGTATATTGTTTTAGGGTTAAATTTCTAAATATATGTCTAGTACTAAAGAAAAACGTTACATAATTAATGATGAATAATTTGACATGGAGATTATGGAAAGGTTGTACATGTGATATATATCTATAAGATATGATTATGGTGTGTATTATCTTTCATTTTTCATTTTTTTTGGACATTTGCATTAGTTTATGTTGATGATTGACAATAATAATAAATAGAAAAAAGTGTTTTCTTTGGTTTCTATCATTTCAATTAAAATTTATCCTTTCAAACAAACTCATTTTCTCTTAACACCTATCATTTTTTACATTTTCTTTAATGTTGAGTTACATTAGGATTATTTTATGTATATAACTTACATACAAGACACCAAGCAAGAATCTTCAATTTTTCAAAGTAGTGAGCCCATTATTGAACTACAAATTTGAAACAACACATACACTTTTTTTTCTTTTAAATTAGTTTGAGTATATTATTAAATATAAAATAGTTGATCTAAAAAAATACTTGAGCAAAGGTGTGAGCCAGTACATACCCCTTGAATTGGAACAATATAATGATCATTTGGTTAACCTACAAAACTAAGACAGTTTCATAGACCTTGGGATATTTTATCTCTTTAGGAGGTCAATTACCTTTTAGGAAAAATGAGGTGCAACTAGGATTCACACAAGTTGTTGAGTGTGTCAAAGCACCCATCAATACCAATTTTTAACTAAATAAGGAAAAACATTTTATTTTCTTACAATAATATTATTAAATAGAAGAAAAAAGACATTTTATTTGAATATATGTATACCTATAATAAATAAAAATGAACATAAAATCATATATTTGAAATTTAAAAATCAAAACCTAGCTCATGAAATTAATAACCAAAAAAACCAATCTAAGAAGTTTTATTTAAAACTACACAGTCATTAAAAAAATTAAAAAATAAATCATTTAATAGATCTAAAAGACATTATAGTTATTGTATCTTATCCTAAAAATAGAAATCATATAATAAAATGGAAGAAAACTGATTTACACGAAAAGAGAGGCTATATGCACACTTACATTTTCTCAAGGTTAGTCAAATTTACAAGTGATTTTGGTAGTCGTCCATATAGGTTGTTTGAAACTAAGTCCCTATCCAACACAAAAGGAGTGATATGGAAATTAAGTGACTACTCATTAATAAGAAAAAATATATTTGTGAATGACTACTCATAGAGGTCATTTTGAGGTGATTTAAAAGTATAAATTTAAATTCTAGGAACATTGAAAAATCTAGCTATTTAATTTTTAAATTTCTACTAATCATTTTATGTTTTTCTACTTAATCTTATTTATCTTTGAAGCCCAAATACTTATTTAAGAAAAGTTATTAGCTTACAGTTTCTTTAAATTCATGAGGTTTCCAACTTCTTTTGGAATACGACTAAATAGACGATTTATACCAAGTGTCCTGCAATAAATGTATGAAAAAAATTAAATATAGAAAACATAAATTGAGTATGTAGAATATGAATATGTACACTCAAATCCTATATATTTCCTTAAACATTGTGTATTATGAGGTAAAATTATAAGTAAAGCTACCACTAAAAAGTCTCATCCAAGATTCATACTATAAGGACTTACAGATTTACTAAATAGGCCAATGATCCCAACTCTAGTGGTATGGAGCCATTAAGATAATTGCCAGTAAAATCACTGCAAAAATAATAAACAATAAATTATAAATATTTCACATCAATGATCAATTACTTGTTATTTATTTTTTAAGCTTTCTTAAATAAAGGTACCTTATTAAAGTGTGCTAATATTCTTTCAAAAATAAAATCTTTTGTTGTATATAAAATATAATAGTGCTTAAAATCGTATAATTAAAATTAAATTGCAAATAACTATTATAAGATCAATTGTAATTCAATCTTGTGCTTCTAAACACATTTCATAACATTTTTATTTACTTTAAAATAAATTCAAATTCCAGACTTGACAAAAATTTCTCACAAGATAGTATTTATTAATTTTCATAAACTTCTATCAAATCATTAGTTTTTTAAATTAATTAAAAACAAAATAAAAGACATTGCTAATACATTTAAATAATAACTATTATAAGATCTATTGTAATTCAATCTTGTGCTTCTAAACACATTTCATAATGTTTTTATTTACTTTAAAATAACTTCAAATTCAAGACTTGGCAAAAATTTTGCACAAGATGTATTTATTAATTTTCATAAACTTCTATCAAATCATTAGATTTTTTTTTTTAATTAAAAACAAAATAAAAGACATTGCTAATATATTTAAATATTTAACTGAATTTTGAAATATAAATTCTTAAGATTTCAATAAGATATTTCATATTATTTAAAAAATAATAAATTCTCTTAAAATACTTTTTTTATGAAATTTAAATACAAATCATTCTATATCTAACCACAAATTTTAATCTTTCTAAATATAAATTTAGACCAAAGATCTATAACTTATATATTCTTAATATAACTTCAAACCAAAAACTACATAGAAGCTTTAATGATTTGTTAATAGATTTAGAGAAAGAAAGAATTTGGAAAGATAAAAGTGGCATATAGGCTCAAAGGAAGGTTTCAAATTGAATTCTAACGAGAGACAATCTAAGTTTTGTGGGAGTTGGAGACTTGTCTCGAGATAATAAGGGACTTATTTTATATGGAGGATCTCACTCTTTAGAATCAAAACAATAATAAAATTAATCAAAAAGTGCTTGTTCTCGGTGTAATTCTCACAAGAAGGGACACAAAATGTTTGAGATCGAAGAAAGGAAATTTCGGAAAGGAAAGTTTGGGTCTATAGATGACTTAAAGTATATGGGACTACTTCGTACTCTCAATATGCGGGAGGCATCTAACTCGTGCTCCACAATATGAGGCGTACATACCCTACCCCTTGCAGGATTTGAACTTGTGATCTCTCTTTCAAGAATAAAATTCTCCACCACAAGATATTCCCAAATACTAACAAAAGCATCGATCAAAGACACTAGAACCCTAATTGACATGTAAAAGCTTATGTAGAGGAAGCATTGAATTGGATATTTAAATTTGTCAAACTAAAGTGTACGCATTGCTACTGTGAACAAAATCATGTAACAAATTTTCTGGCTAAAAAGGCATCTATAGCACTATTATAACATATATCGAAAGTATTGACACGTTAGATTGGGAGGAGCTAAAGTTTTAGCTGCTTATAAAAGGTTGTCTGCTTGACATTCTGTTGTTTAGTATAGGTTGTCTGCTTAGAAAAGATCTGCTTGTTTCTGTTTTTTTAATCTAAAAAAGATCTTTTATTGTCTGATACTCGGCCTTTAAATCTTGTCAAAACGGTTCTAGGTCTTGACGGGGTGGCAGATACTTGGTAGTCTCATACGATCACGGTCTACTATTCTGGTAGATTTTCATAAAAAACTTAAGGAAGTTAGCAATTCAACTAGCTACGTGACGACGTAGAGTTGATTTTTTTGGCTTCTAATGAAGCTGCGGACGAGGTTCTACAGTTACCTATAGTGGTGTTAATGTCTTTGTCATTCATTCCGATGGTGGCTAAAGAGGAAGTGACGATGGAGGAGTTGAATATGCTACCCAGGGATGACAAGATTTTGATGGACCTATTTTAGGATATGAGTCAGGTGTCACATCTCCGTCAGATGCCTCCACGAGTAAAGAAATAATTAAAAAAAAGGAAATGAATGAATGAATGGTTTTTTAATGACGTTCACTAGACCATCAGTCTATGGAACCAAGCACCGAAACTATAACCATTTTCAAGTTTTTTTCCATGTCAGCCCTTCTATTATAGATCTTGACTAGAAAGCTAGCAGTTTTGAGGAGCGTAGTCTCCCTAAAAAGCTCATTTAGATTATCCACCTTCAAATTGTCTTCATATTGGATACGGATATCATCATAAGCAGCACACTCAATCATGAAGTGTCATTCAGTCTCGACAATCCCTTTGTTGCAAAAAATACAAGTTCTTTGCTCCCAAGCCTCCTTGGGGACAGCCTACCTACCTGTCTCGCATCTAAGATGGTGTGACCCGGTTCTTAATTGAGCGACCAAAAGCCTAGCCTTGCCTTTAATTGTAACCCTTAGATAGTCTTTCTCATCATGTTCCCACGTGGGGTTGAACTCCTGGATATAATGTGACTTTGTACAGCCAACTTGCTTAGTCCACATAGTAGACCTAAACTTTTCTAGCACAAACTTTTTATCTCAGCATTAGTATTGGGATACTCATGTAGTTTAATGTTCCATTTGTTCAACCACTTGCTATTTTGCTTCATCCAAGTCTT
>VDFB02043710.1:177441-188432 GCA_007258455.2 Sequoia sempervirens
AGAAGTAGAGAGGGAAGGTGTTTGGGATGAAGGAAGAGAGAGAGAGAGGGAGGGAGAAATAGGTAGAGAGGGATAGGTTAGATAGAGTGAAGTATAGAGGGAAGGTGGGTCAGAGGAAGGAAGAGAGAGAGGGGGGAAATAGAGAAAATTAGAGAGGGAAGGAGGTAAGGAGGAAAGGAGGGAGGGATGGAGGGGGAGAGGAGGAAAGGAGGATAGAAGGAAGGAGGAAGGAGGAAATATGGATAAATGGAGAGAGAAAGATGATAACGGAAAGTGGATAATGGAATAATGGATATAATGGAATGGACAGAAAATGGAGAATGGAAGGAATGGAACGAAACCAAATATCTATATACATGGAAATGGAAGGAATAAATAAACATATGTAAATGTGAACTTATAAGTTTAAATGTTTATTTCATGTATATAGTTTCCCTGAAAGATAACAAGAAGAAAGAGACAAGAAAAAGATAATAAAAAATTTCAATGTAGACCAAAATGCGAGCACGTTATAATGTGCCTCTGTTTTGGAAATATTTTTTTGATTTCAAAAAATGCACATTTTTTGAACTCAAAAATTGCCCATTTTTTGAAATTTAAACCATAACGCGAGCGCATTATAATGCTCTTGCGTTATGGCTTGGTAATGACCGATCATAGGCTTATTCATTACCAAGCCATAACGTGAGCACGTTTTACTATAACACGCTCGCATTTTCACTATTTTAGGATGAAAAAGTAGATTTTCCACAAATTGGCTTCCCATCTTCATGTACCCACCCTTTTAGAGAGCTTGGAATTGTCATCATCCCCCAAATACACATATAACTAGAAGAATGATACAAAGAGAGTGAAAAAAAAAGAAAAACCTTTTGGGTCAACATGGAATAGACATAGGGTGTCTCAATGCCTTGCATCATCCCCAAAAGGAAAACAAAAGACAAATTAAAAAGATAATCGAAAAGGAAAAAGAAAAGAAAAAATCATTTTGGGTCAACATGGAAGAGACATAGGGTGTCTTGATGCCTTGCATCATCCCCAAAAGGAAAACACAAGACAAATGAAAAAGGAAAAATAAAATGAAAAGCCTTTTGGGTCAACATGGAAGAGACATAGGGTGTCTCGATGCCTTGCACCATCCCCAAAAGGAAAACACGAGACAAATAAGAAAGAGAAAGGGAAAAAGGAAAAAGAAAATCCTTTTGGGTCAACATGGAAGAGACATAGGGTGTCTTGATGCCTTGTGTCATCCCCAAAAGGATAACACAAGAAAAAGGTAAAGATAAAAAGTGAAAGAGATGCATGACATAGAGAAGAATGAAGGTATAAATAGAGGAATGTCAAAAAGAGAGAGAGAACATCAAACAAAAAATCACGGGGGATCACATTATACACATGCAATCACACAAAAGAAAATGAAAAATAAATAATGCAAAATACTAGTAAGACAAATGCAAGTCAACTTATGAGCAAGTCATCCACCTCTCAATCATGTTTTGTGTATACCGAAGGTGGGAGACTAGACAAAGGGATGAGAGCAAGTGTTGAACTAGGGGAAGCACTAGGTTCAACATGCTTTATAGGTGATTTTTTCATTTAAGCTCATGGAAGAGGAAAATAGTGTGTTCAATTCATTATGCACCTCTTCGTCAATTTCAGCTATTTCATCATTGTCATCCAAGTTAATCACAATAGGAGGATGAATGATAATGTCCATTGAAGAGTTAAACTCTTGTGATTTTTGTATTGGTTAGTTTTGTTTCGGTTGGGGAGGTGGGTCATCATACATTACTTAGATCAAGTTTGGATCTTGATTTTCTTTGTTTAACTCTTCATGTAACCTACAATCAATAGCATGACATCTACGCCTACGCTCTCTAGCACCTTCATTTCTTTTGGTTTTGTTTTAAATTTGTGTAGGATTGGGTTGATCAACCGTAGGTTTATTTTCTTCCCTAAGGGGAGGAACAAAAGGAACCACAGGAGGTTGTTCAACCACTTTCTCTTTGACTTTGTAAACTTGTTTGATTTTGGGAGGTGTAACAAGATTTTTTTCATTGTCTCTTGGTCGTTTGTGGGATGCAGGTGAAGTTTTTGTTTTTAGTTGGTCTTGGTTGTTTGGGTCTTGTTTAGGTTCAAGTATGGTTTTGTCAAGGATGGGAGGTTTAGAGGTGGATGGGGAAATGTTTTGAAGAGATAGTTCTGCTATCTTCTTTTCCTTGAACTTTTGATAGGACAAGAAAAAGAAGCCTTCTCTAGGTTTTATAGGTTCCATGGGCTCAGGCCAAAAGAAATCTAGGGAAAATTTTCCTTTAGAAGACAAAGGGTTAAAGCCACTATGGTGGATAGTGAATATTTCATTGTCAAAGGGAAAATTTAAGCATTTATGTACAACCGAAGGGACAAATTTTATGGACCAAAGACATGGGTAGCCTAGCTTCACATAAAATTGGTCTGACAGTGGGATGATAGAGAATGTGACATCCAATGGTTTTGGTCCTATTTGTAATGGCAAGGTGATCGATCCTATCATAGGGCATGCAAAACCATTATGCGTCTTGATCCATGCTTTTAGTTTATCATATTCATCTTGATAGATTTCATGCAAAAGTAGAAATTCCTTGATGATCACATTCTCTCCATAGGCATGATCTATTAGTATCCCATTAGTGGGCTTGTCATAGATATGGTTGACTATGTAGAGAGGACCATCAGGAAAATGTTCAAGTATATCCTTAGAGGAGAAAGAAATTTCAAGAGGATTCTTAGGTTGTCCCTTACGAGGGATGATGTTTATCATCCCTACCATTTCATCTATAGGATTATCATTGATATTATTTAGAACAAAATCATTGTTTTCATCATCTGTACATCAAAATTCATCTCATCACTCTTTATAGGTTCACTTGCTTTGACAAATGAAATATTATGTTTGGGCTTTGGGTTGGTAAAAATTTGCATGTTTTGGTTAGGAGGGGCAACATACTTATTTCCTTGATTGCTAACACCTCCAATGGATATCAATGAGGTCTTGCACAAGATGTTTAAGACGCTTGCAATGTTTTGTGTCATGTCCATTTTTTTGATGATAGTGGCAATAAGCATTTGATTTAAAGCTCAGGGGTAAAGCTTTATTAGGTTTGATTGTTTTCATGGGTGGCAAGGTAATCATTTGTTGTTCTAGGACTTGGGGCATTGTGTTATGAAGGGTATCAAGCAAGGGAGTGAATTATCTTTTCGGATCTCTATAACTCAAGGGCACCTTGGCTTTGACACCAACTACTTGGTTGTTGAGGGGGTTGAATCTTGCTGAACCCTTTTTTTTCTAAAATGTTGGGAATTGTTTTCGTTTGTGGGATCGATCTCTAATTTTGACTAGAGGTGGATTTTTGTATCCTCGAAAATTAAATGAATTTTGATAATCATGGAGGGAAATGCACGTTGTTAGGAATTGCTTGCAGAAAATATCAATTAAATGCAAAATAAAGATTGTTAAATAGAGGAATGAAAACATAGAAATAATAACAAATGAGATAATTTCTTTAACATGAATTCAACTTAAACTCGGCTACATCCACCAATAGAGAGTCCAATATTATTATCTAGGAAATTGAACCAATTACAACTAGCAATCCTTGCAACTCAATACTGCTGCAAATGCTACACTACAATACCAATAGAAAACCTAACCCTTAGCCATTTTATCAAGAATTATGTCAATTACAAAAATAGAGTTTTTTATGTTGGCCAATAGAAAAATAACTCTCGATGCCTTTATAAAATAATAAAAAATCGTGAGACGTTTTGGGGGTGCTGCCCCTCAACCCCACCCTGTATTGTGACAGGGAGAGTGCCACGGGTGCTGCCCCTTGACCCCACAAGGGGAACTTCCCCTTGAACCCATCTTGGGGGCGTTTCCCCCAAACCCTCATTAAATAATATGGGGGGAAACCACGCTGATAAAAGGGGAAAATTTAACCTCCAAGTCTGATTAGGCTCCATATACCAACACATAGGTGCATGAAGGATGAGAATTTCATCATGGTCAACTTGTCTTGAATCTTAGTTTGCAAGTTTTCTATAAACATATTTTGAAGGTGTGGGTCAGGGACCTTGACATCGATTTGGGAATCTAGAGTGATTGATAGCATGAGATAAAATCAGTTATCTTTTCTTCTTTTTTCTTGCATCCATAAAATCATCCAAGGTCATCTTGAGAGTCATATTCACTTGGAAATAGTTTAAAAATGCCTCAACAAGTTCATTGAATGAACAAATTGAGTTGTTTGGTAAAGAAGAGAACCATTCCAATGCAGTATCTTTCAAGGGCTTAGGAAAGAGTTTTTCCAATAGTTCAAGGACAAAGTCACTACATAAGGCAGTGTAGGCATTAACATGGTTAGAAGGATCTCCCATTTCTCCATATTTTCAAATCTAGGCACCTCTACACCTTGTGCATTGGTGTTCACAATATTCCAAGGACAATGGTGTTGGTGTGAATAAATGTCTTGTACCCAGATAATTCATTCACTAGGTAAATTAGGGGACATATTCACATGGTTAAGTTTACTTAGGATAAAAGATTCTTTTCTTAGAAGTCTTAGTTGGCTCTTTCTTAATCCATCTTTATCTCAGCTAGGATGCATCATTTCCTAGGGTGATTAGGGTTGTTGGTTGTCTCATGTCATAGGATTATAACATTTTTTCAACATCATGTTCACACATATCTTCAAACCTTTGCCTTTATAAGCAAGGCATCTCATGCACATTTGTAATCAAGCAATCAATCAATCTTGCATTGTGAAGCAAGCATTCTTGCCATTCTCTCTCTTGTGGAAGTGGTTTTGGTTGCAACTGATCTTGGGGGTGTTGAGGAGTCACCATTTAATTCCCACAAATGGACTAATTTTGACATAATATGTAGGTGAACCATTTTAATTTTGGTTGATGGTGGAAATTTTATTTTGGAGGGATGAAATAGTTTGGAAAAGTTGTGTTATGAGAGGGTCATTGCTTGTGTTATGAGATGGAAGTGAAAGTGGTGATGGAGTGTATGTGGTCATGAATGGAATTCTTATAGACTTGTGGTAAGGTAGGAGATATAACTTGTGATGCCACATAGGAACTAGGGATGCTAGTAGGAATACCCAAGGAAGGAATCACATTACTAACTTGTTGCATTATTGTTGTGACTTGAGGGTTGGTATAGGTAGGTATTGAGGAAATTGTTGTGGGAGGAGGAATTTGAGTTCCTCCTTAACTTCTAACATTTCTTGTGGGTAAAGGACAACTATTGGTTGAGGGAAGATGCTTGCCAAAGATATGGACTAATTTTTTCATAAGGTCAAGGCCATCGTCTCTTTCAAGCATGTGGTGAATGTTTTCTATTGTAGGAATTGTAGTAGTTGAAATGTTTTCAAGGATTATTTGATGTTGTAAGTTTACCAAGTCTTCATGAATGTGAATTATGTTTCTTGTAGGATACTATCATTCCTTGGTTTATCTTGCATGCTATCTGAAGGCAAAGAGTTGTTAAGGGTGTTATCCATGCCTAGTGTACTAGTGTCAATACTAGGAGTGGAATCTCTAGATAACCCAAGATCCACAATGATTGTACTATCGCTAGATGACATGAGTCTCAAACTTCTTCTCACAATGGTATTAGCAATAGGACACCAAAAAACTCATGCAAGGCTACTAAATGTGGAGTGAATGCAAATGCAATGTAAACTAGTAAGAATGAAATGCTTATAGCTAAAATTTTTGAAATTAAAACTAAATGCAAGAACAACAAATAGAAACTGAACTGTAAATGCCAGAAAATGTAGTGAAAATATGCAATGGAAATGATTCACCCAAGGTGGCGAATGAGTCCAGGTACTAATTTTTTTGAAAATTTTCAAAAATTTTGAATTGAATTTTATGCTTTTTATGTTTTCTAATGCAAATTTGAGATGCAAATGCATAATTTTACTGATTTTCAATGAATTTAAGTGCAATAATGCAAGCTAATGAGCTTTTCACTAATGCAAAAATTGAAACCCTAGAATGCAAATTAACTAATGCAAAACCTAATGCAATGTTAATGCAAGCTAAATCTAGGATATAAATGCACTCCAAATCAGAAATATGATGCTCTAAATACAGGTTCACCAAAATGAAAAGATGAAAATAAGGGGGGTCTCTCTTTTGCTTCGTAGGGTTTTGTACTTAAAAGGAGAAGGGCTATTTCCAACCTTTCACTCAAGAACAAACCCTTGAAATTTCAATACAAAGGAGATTAAAATATAGCAAAGGGATTGTCCTAGAGATTGAATGAGATATAATGAGGGGTTCGCCACCAAGTGTAAACTTAGAAAAGATAATGATATGCAAACAAATGCTAAATGACATAAAAAGATGAAAAAACTATAATGAAAAGATATGAGATTGAAACTATGCACCTGGAAGACTAAAGAAGATAGAATGGTGGTCTAGATCACTAAAAAATCTACTCTTGATGTTGACTGGGACTCATTCGCCAATCTAGGTGAATTAGTCCAGTTTCTAGGAAAATGTACCAGAGTAGGTTTCATCCAAAAGGTTATCCAAATCTGCAAAAACCTCTATCAGACCTGTATAGTGGGAATCATTCACCAATAGTGGTGAATCAGTCCACTTCTGCTTTTCTAGAAATTTAGGATTGGATTATGCAGCTCCCGGTCTATTTTGCTCTTCCTGACTGGTTTCCAGATCCAAAACTACAAATTTCCACTTGTAGACCTTCTCCAAGCTTCTCCAAGGCATGATGACAACTTTGACAACTTTAGGGACTTGAAAAAATTTCTCCACCTTTGCTTCTTGGTAACCTTACAATCTAGCCTCAAATTGCTATTACAAGAAGAGGGGAAATAAGCCAGGTTATGGACATGGGTTTCTCCTTTGGTCAAACCCCCTGTTGTACTAAACTCCTTGAAATAAAATATGAAAGGAGGAATGATGAAGGAATAAAAAAATATGCCAAATCACCAAACCCCTTATAAATTCAAGGTTGCACCTGAGTGCTTGAAATGGTTGCTACAATGGATGAAGTTCCTTTGAATCTGTGCATGAAGAGAGGATCTTGAAAATGAACACTATTTGATCATGAACTCTTACATCACACCTCATAGGTTAAGAAAAAATGAAGAATGCAATCTTGAGCATGATGAATGACACTTTGAAGAATGCCTGAAAAGCTCTTGATTAACCTTCCCTCGAAATGCCCACGCGTGAAATGCCTTGTGAATGCCTACCCTTTGTGAACTCGTTAAGTGATCTCTCGGAATGCCAAGTGCCGCTGGCTGAGAATAAGGAGCAGAACCTTCCTATTTATAACACCGTTTAACTTTCGGCGCGAACCTGGAACAGCAACACTACGTCGGCAGCATCGATCTAGGAGAAAAACTTAACAAAAATCGGATTTGAATTTGAATTTTGTCACATGAGTGGGACCTATCTTCCCTGGCTGCGGCTAATGAGTCCCATCGCCATAAATGTATGGGATGAGAACACTTGGGCGTCTAGAAATCGTGTGAAACTGCATCAGCCAAAAGATCTGGCAGGGACCCATTCACCTAAGGAAATGAGCTGCGTAGCACTAAATCTAGCCAAGGCCACAAACTTGAATTACGATTACATCAGCATTACTCAGGATTATCCCTGTTAAGATGCAATAAATGAGGCTTATGGATGTAAAATAGGGCCAAGTAAAGCATAAGAAAGCCAAATTATTAATGACAAACCTAGATGAATGGGAAAGTGTGTTATAACACTTTACAACACTCCAAATAAGGAAAGATTAAGATTAATAATGATTAAAATTATGTTTATTATGCTCAGTTAATTGATAAAATCCTAGAAAAGTGTGAAAGTGTGTTACAACACTTCACAACACTTTTGCAAGGCACCATTAAATTCCATTAGTTCACAAGGGCCCAAGACCTAATGTGAATGTGTTATCCATATTACAACACTAAATAAAGGAAACATTAAGCCAAAATCCACAAGGAGGACCCAAATGAGTGCAAAAAAATCAGAGGACCCTTTTTTCAATACTTCATCTTGTACAAGCTAGAAACATGGGAGTTTATATTAGTATATTTTACGCACATAATAATATCTAAGTCTCCCTCCATATAATACAATTACTTTATAATTTTTTCTACTCTTTACTTGAATATGCAAAATGTATACTTATCTAGGGTCTCTTATACATAGTCTTAAAAATTCTATAGAATATTACTTTAATCTGTATGTTATACTCTTGAATATCAAGAGAGAATTCAACACAATGGTATTTAATCTAACATAAAAGTGTTATTTTCATATGGCCAAATATGCAATCATTGTAGTTCAAAGTATTTAACTTACACAAATTACATAATTTTTTACTCCACTTGATAAAACTATAAATTGAATGAACAATTGGAATGATCTAATCACATATAGTATACTTTCATACTATCTCTAGATGTTACAAACATACACACTCATATATCCTTGTAAGTTCATTGTCTTTTTTCAAATATATTAGTCAAAGCAACTAATTTTCTAAGTTATGCTTCTCTTTCTTTATTTATAGTACCTTATATTATTCCCTTGGTTTCTAATAAATTGAATAACTTATTAATTTTTATTTCTATATCACTCTTTTGGTTTCATTCATTATAATTAATAAATGAATCAAGGATAAACAAAAGGGCTACAGAGTTACAATTAGTTTATTTTAAAGTGCTTATGTTTAGATCATTTCCTAAATGCAAAACTAGATATTCCAACTAGAAATTCAAAAAAATATTGTCATAAACTATTGTAATGTATTAACTCACAATAGCTTTAGGTTGTTGAAGTCTCTAATAGAGTCTGGAATTTTTCCATAAATTAAGGCATTTCCTAAATGAAAAACTAGATATTCCAACTAGAAATTCAAAAAAATATTGTCATAAACTATTTTAATGTATTAACTCACAATAGCTTTAGGTTGTTGAAGTCTCCAATAGAGTCTGGAATTTTTCCATAAATTAAGGCATTTCTTAGCACTCTGCAAAGATAAAATTGTTAGGAAAAAAAATATAAAGGGATGATTCTTACAATTATTTTACCTTAATAATTTTAATTCTAGAGCATCCATGTATGCTTTGAATGAAATATAAAATCCATATTAATTTACTTACATTGTTTTTAGTTTCGTAAGGTTTTGCATAAATGACAAATTTGATCCACCTCCAGTTAAATCAGTTATCCTCCTATTTAGATATATAACCACATATAACCAATTAATACCAAATACACTAGTTCATTCATTCAAATTATTTTGATGCCTACAAAATTGACTTGATAAATTGGAAATTCTGACTTGGCAAACACATTATTAAAAGGAACAATGCTTTTCACTACTAGAAATTAAAGCACAAATACGAAATTCAATGAGGAAATTAAATGGAAGACTAAAGAAAATCATGTACTTACAATTCCGTCAAATGACTCAAACTTGAAAAGGTTGAAGGAATTGGACCTTCTAATGAAGAAGCTTCAAGTCTCCTGTAGTTAGTCATGACATTTGAGTCCCCTTTATATAGGTATTTGCAAATTTGTAGATGTTAAATTTAAAAGTTCCCAAATATTCATATTTTCAACATAAGAAGTATTTTACTTAGTTTTTTCCTCTCCCCTCCACATTAAGGAATGAGAAAATAAATAAATGATTCTTTCAGTTTCATTACATAGTTTGTAAGAAAAATATAAGAGAAATTTTCTTACAATGCTGTAAGGTTTTTCCAATTTCCAATGAAATTTGGTATTTTACCATTAAAGTTGTTGCTGCTTGCATAACTGTAGAAAAATAAAATTATTTACTATCAAAATAATTGCATATAATTAATTTCATGCTAATTTTTGCAACCTTGAATTATAAACTTTAAATTATAAAGAATGAAATTAAGAAGTATAGAAGACTTACAATTCTTTCAATACAGAAAAATGAGAATATATTTTAGGTATCTCTCCATGGAATTGATTATTTTGAACATACCTGTAAATGAATAAAATATTAAAAAATTAATATATTATAAAATTTTCATCAATCAATGTAAAAGAATAATAATGCATTTATACATCTAAATAAAAGAATGCACACACTATAAATATTTAATGATAAGGTCATAAAGAACATATATATTTATTTACTTGATAAGAAATTTGACATAAATTAATAAACTCTTGTAATTTATTTTTAGCTTATTTCCCCAATTCATGCAATAAAAATGATCTAGGCTACAACATCTTATTTTATCTCATTCCATGCAACCTATGCATAATTATACTCAAATCATATATCAAATCAAGGTGGTAACTTTTATATAATGTATTGAACCTTGACTTAAAAAAAATAATTTTGAAATTAAAACTATAAAAATCATAATAGGTTAGGCACCTAGTGGAAGTATATAAAAGAATTTAAATCCAAATTTTGGTGACAAATGGGTTTACTAGGTTCATCTTGAATATGAAAATATTTCTTAGTTTTCCAAATAGTAGGTAAAATGGCCACTCATCTCCTAACTATTTTTAGACTTGGATCCACTGAGTTTATCAATATAGTTATTGGGAAAAAAATGAAATCCCTTCCTTGAGAAATAAATATTTCAATTCAATATCAGCCAAGAGCACACATATATAAACTATACTAATATTCATCACTATCTATCTTCAAAAAATCCACACATCAAATAGATCCATCCCATTGCTAATTTTTTTTAATCAATAACTTACCATATTAATGCCAAGATGGGAAAGAAAAATACCAAATTACCTCCACCTATCCATCATCGAAAACTTCAAAAAATACATTTATAATCTAAAATAATGGTGGTGGCACAAATTATGTAAGACCCCCTAAAAACCAAGATGCACATTAACAATTTTTATACTTCTACTTCATAAGAGGTAGTTTTTACCAAATCATCTTTTGT